>CAMOHE010049658.1:0-72609 GCA_946598075.1 Artocarpus hirsutus | reverse complement strand
ATAATACAAATGATTGTCTAAAGTGAATCAATTTGCCAAGACAGAATTATTAATCCAAATCAGTTCACTTTATGTCCCGATCCAACACATCGTCACCTATGATAACGTGCCAATGTTTCTATTCACGGAGTCCACCTCCGATGGTCAAGACAAACCATCTCCCAATAGGGATATAGACAACATAACAATCTTTACATGAATAAAGCGCCTAACTTTATTCCCTCGATTGCGGATCTTATGATTTAGACCGTCACCTTAAGAATCGTGTCTTCCGCATAATCTATCCATCATATGCCCAATTCTTAAAGGTTTAGACCGACAGTCTCAGACTACTGTTTGCTTATTATACATTCAACAAATATGAACATAAAAAGGACAAGATTTGGTATATAAATAATAAATGAATTCTTTATTGATAAAAATGTCTTCAAAAACTCATTACATTTTTACTCCTTAGGGCATACGTGTCTAACAAAAGTTTCCAAGAGTGGTTCAAGTTACCATATTTCTCAATTACAAAGGGGCAAACTTCATCAATTAAATCCAATCAATCAAAACTCAAATGTGCTATCACCCAAAATAAGAAAAATTGAGCCAAAAATGTGCCAATCAATCAACAATCATTATCCAATCATCATCGTCATCATTTTAGGAAATTTTTGTTGACTGCTGATCAACTATCATCGGCCTGCCGATGTCCTACTTCGGCCTACCGAATGTATGAGGTCCGGCCTACCAATTATATTCATCAGCCTACCATTCCGCGAGGGTCATTTCGGCCTGACGATCAGCCCTAACATACCAAAAATCATCAAAACATTAAATTATCACAAAATTATGATTAAACATTTAACATCAATAACATGAATACTTGAGCACATCAATTCCACGTGACCATCACCTGTCATAACACTTAAGTAAAGTGGTAAGCATCATATATCATAACATATATCATAAAATGATTGCTTAACATCGTTACTATAATGACATAATTTGTTACATGAAAATTGGCGGGTGTTACACAAGGTGCCATCTCTAAACTCTAGCCTAAATTCTATATAGAAAGACAACATCTCAGGTGTATAGTATTTTAAGATCCTGTTTGCCAAATCACAAGAAAACTAGAGGAGGAATAAGTCATCCCTCTATAAAAATGGTTAAGTGTTGTTTGCTTAAAATTGTTTTAGTTGGTGTTTTGCAACACCCGTCAATTTTCGTGTAGCAGATTATGTCAAATAAGTAACAGCGTTAAGTAATTTTCTTATTAATATATGATATAATGTTACTAACTATTTTATTTTAAGTATTATGACAGGTGACGGTCAAGTGGAATTAATGTGCTTAAAGTGTTCATGTTATTTACATTGTGTGTTGATTATTGATTTTTTTTATTATTTTGTAATAAATTAATGTTTTGATATGGCAGTTCGGCAGGCCGAACCTTCAAGTTCGGTAGGCTGAATTGTCCCTCATGGAACGCAGGTTGATGGAATTTCATTTGCAGACCAGACCTCACAACTTTGGTAGGCTAAAGTAAGCTATCGGCAGGTCGATGGAATTTCATCGGCAGACTAGACCTCACAACTTTGGTAGGCTGAAGTAAGCTATTGGTAGGCCGAAAAAGGCTGACGAGTAGTCAGCAGACACTCTCCAAAATTTGTGACAGTGATTATTGATTATTAGATATGGTGGCATAATTTATTCTGATTGATTAGCATATTTTTGGTATTTTTCCTTAATTTTGGTAATAGAATGTTTGACTTTTATGTTGATTGAATTAATTGATAAGGTTTCCAATTTTGAAGAGGTGAAAAATAGGTAAGTAGAACAAATCAATTGACTTTCCTTTTTCACTCCCTATCACACACGTGATCCTTCAACATTTTTTTAGAGAAAATTTCTAATATTATGGAAAAGAATATCTCTTCTTTTTACGCCATTCTCATCTTTTCACATGAATGATCTCTCTCTCTCTCTCTTTTTCTCAGACATTTTCTCTACTTCTCTACATGTTTTCTTTTCCTCTTCTCTCCTTTATTCTCCTACAAATATTTGAATGAAAAATTTGGGTTTTATCTTGGGTGAATTTGAAGGAAGCTTGAGAAGAAATTGTTTTGACGTAAGAGACACTTCTTAGCAATTCTAAAATTTTTATTACCCTCTTAACTGACCCCTATATCCTTGCCTACAAATCTCTGTTTGCTCTGAAATTTTAATATGTTGTTCGTGTATGTGTTATGTGATGTTCCTCCAAATTTCACATTATTTTGATTTTCTACGGTGAAATGTAAATTTTCTTCTCTCTACTACTCACTATTCTATGATTGCTGATCAGTAAAATTTCTCAAAGGGTAGTCCTTGTTCCTTAGGCAAATAAATGTTATTTTTGATGAAATTTTTAGAAATAAGTTCATGTATATATTAAGTTATGGACTGGTAAGTTTTGTGATAATTTGATGAACATTTTATGTTATTGAATTTTCATTATGACTAGGTTTTGAGACTACTTTATCGGTGGATTGTTAGACTTGTGATGTGTGACGTTTTTGTTTAATTAAATGAATTTATTTGATAATGAGATTTTTTTTTTGTGCAACTGTATTTATATTAATAAGGTGTCATATGAATTTTAGGGTCTAAATAAATTTATTTTCATTGTTTGAGAATGATTATTGTATGTAACTCACTACCTAATATGTTAGAAGTTATTTTTGTTCTTATCTTCTAATGCACGTTTTGGGATGTTTTGAATTTGTTTAAAGATATTTTTTGGCTATATTGTAATTTTAAGTGTCTATTATATGTAGTATTTTTTTATGAAATTATTTTAGGATATAGATAATTTATTATATGAATGTAAGTTATGATTGCTCACTGTTTTGCTACTACTGGCAGTTTTGGTATTGTGTGTTTTGGCGGCTTATTTAACCAATAAAAAATCATAATAATATGTTTATATGTTAACTTTATCCCTGCCAAGTTTGGTGCTTGAATTGTGTATGAATTATGAGTTATTGAGCTATGAATACATAAAGGTCAGGCAAAAAATTGTGTTCATGTATTTCTTGAATGGGAGTTGTATATGTACTATGGTAATGGATGATTCTTTGAATGTTAATTTTATTCTTAAATAAATGTATGACATGAACACACTAAGGAGTGAGCACACCGAGACCGTGGCGACGTCACCTACAAATTAAGGTTGAGTAAGCTTATCAGGTAAGTACATTCTCACCTGCAACATGATATAGTTTGTAAAAGTCTAAAATTATGTTCATGATGACATATGTTATTTATGAAAGATTTAATTGTTCAAAAGTTATGCATGTTTGATGGTGACATATTTCAAAGTATAAAAGTATATAAATATGTATGTGTATATATATATATATATATATAAGTATCACCTAAATAAGTGTTTCACACCTATGTTTATGCTATGTCTATGTTATGATGTCATGTTTGATTTGAGAGTAGCTACCCCACTCCTCTCATGATGGTGCGTCAATGATGATGATAAGTATCACCTAAATAAGTGTTTCACACCTATGTTTATGCTATGTCTATGTTATGATGTCATGTTTGATTTGAGAGTAGCTACCCCACTCCTCTCATGATGGTGCGTCAATGATGATGATAAGGGTGCAACACTTGGGCCCTTAAAATAAAATGAACAAAGTTTTAATATGGATAATGTAGCAAAAGATATGTTTTATATGAAATTGTGCTTAGTGCACTATTATGATGATGCATACGGTAAAGATGTTCATAAAATGATTTAATTTTGTGAGATATGAAATATATTTACTAAGCTTTTGTTATTCAGTTTTATTTCATGTTGCAGATAAGGGTAAGAAAATTATGGACTAGGTGGAGGGCAAGGAAAGGCTTGTGAGCTATGCACAAGGGATTGAAAACAGAAGACGCTAAGAAAGAAGTTTTAAAATTTATGAACTATGTTTTATTTTTCGAGTATATTTATTTTCCGCACTTTGAGATATTGGAACTTGTTTTAATTAATTTTTGATTTTAACAGTTGGTCAGTTTGCTGACCATTATTAGTCGGACTGTTGATGCAATCATCGGCCTGTCGATCTTATTGATTTTGAAACCCTATTTTGCAGAGCCTCGGGCGGCCAGTTGTTGAATTTCGAACTGCCGATCGAGTTCAGCCTACCAAACTGTGTATGTGGATTTTCAAAGATGCCTTGAAAGTTTATTCAATTTACATTGGTATTGATAAACCATTTTAAGAATGTTTATAATCAATAATTTATAAAAAAAAAAAAAAAAAAAAAAAAAATTGTATGTATGGATCTTGGGGTATGTTTCCAAATTATGTTTCTGTCAAATAGTTTATCTTAAACAATAGTATAAGGAATGAATATAATGACATCTGTGACATCTTTAAGGGGGCGTTACATGTTCAATAATCTATGTCTTTCTCTTTGGTAAAAATTATTTGTCTTTAGAATATTTGCTTTTGAGTTCAAAATGATTGTGGTTATTAAATTACCATACTAAATGTTAGTGTCTCATTTAATTTATAGCTGTCTTTAAAAATTAATATAATAATAAAATATATTATCCTGTCAAATACATTCCACGTTGTACTATAACATATTTGAATTTTTGAAATTTATTCAGATATTTTGAGACTTGTGTTTCAAATTTTAAAACTTCTACAACAATTTATATTTTATATTGATATTTTAGATTCGGTGTACACACTAGAAATTAATACACTCTTAAAGTTTAAGAGTACCTGCTGAAACTGGACATCTGACTTTTCTTCATGTGATGACCTACATGCTAGAGAAGCATTTCAAAGAAACAAATCCTGAAGATCAAGGATATCAGCAAGGACACCGGCCGCTGCAGTATATGATCCCACCTCCGGCTCCTTGGATAACCAGCGGCTGTTCCTTATAGCAGCGTCTGTATATCTCCGACTGTTGCATAGTTGCATCGATTGTGCAGTATCAGAAAGGAGTACACACATAAATGGACTAATTTAGAAAGAAAAAATTATGTATTTAATTTTTTTTTTATTGTCACGTAAATCATTGATTCACTAAAGATAACAAAGACTTACGCCTCTGAACTTTCTGCATCTGGTAGATTGGTCCCTAGACTAAAACTTTTTACAGTTGACTCTTTAAATAAACTTAAAAATATGTTGCATGATTGATCCAACCAATAACCGTGTTAAAATTTTGACAAAGGAGGGGATGATAGGATTTTTCATCAAATTAAAAAATAACAAAAATAAAATAAGAAGTAAAGAAAATAAAACAGATCTCCCCACCACCGCACCTTCCTTTGCCGCTAAAAATCCACGACGGCGGAACCACAAGGGAGTTGATCGGAGAGATTGACGACGGAGATTGGCTATCGCCGCCTATGGACAGTTCGTCGAGTGGCTGAGATTCCATAACTCTTGGAATTCATGAAGCTCGGTATCGCCATCGGCTTGATTCTCATGCTTCATCATTTCTTTCCAAATCGAATATAACAAGAGGAGAAAAAAATTCTTAAAAAAAAAAGGATTAAGCTAACAGCCTTTTCAGTTTTTTTCACATTAATAAGTGAGTCAGTGGAGCTGTGTTGACGAGTCAACTTGGAGTGTGCAGTGGTGGGATTTGTGATGACGAAGAGTCGAGAGTACAAAAAAAAAAAAAATTCTAAATTTGATGAACAGGCTTATCATGCCCTCCTTTAAAATTCACATACAAGCCACGTGATAGATGTATATCAAATGTGAGCACTCCTCTCTGTCCCGAGCCGGCTGCAGATCGTTTCACTCACACCGTTGGTCCCATTATGGGACCCACACCTGTGTGAGAGACACAGGCTGCTGCCCGAGTGCGACAAAAAAAGTTTTTTATCAAATATTTAACATTATTATTTATTGCATCTGTCGTGTATCAGATTTTAAAGTTTAAGGGTTCAATTGTAAAAATTTTTAGTTCAGAGACCAATATATCAAACAGTGAAATCAAGAGATTTTAAAATTTAAGGAGTTGAGTGCAAAACTTTTTCGTTTGAAGACCAATGTACCAAACAGTAAAATCATGAGGATTCTCTTGCAAAAAATTCCCTTAACAAATGAAGTAAATGATTGCTTTGTCCTTTTTTTTAATTGATCTACGGACTTCAAAAAAAATTTACCAAGAATATTTGAAAAGAAAAGTTAACATGGACAATTGTCGCAAATTTTCATATTGGAAATGATCAAGCAAGCTTAGTACACAGTTTACAGAAACAGGTGTCAAGAAGAGTCCAAGGGAAATCGTAATAGTAATAATAACAGTACTAATACCAATACCAAGGAAAGATGGTTTCTGAAGAAAAGTTCAGAAGAACAATTTTTGTTTGTCGGTTTTTATTATTGAATTTACTTAATTAGCTAATTGTCTTAAAGTTTAACATCTAAATAAAGTAAGAAAGAGTTTCAAAACAAACGACGAAATGTTTCGATTATATTACGTGTCAACATGTTATTTGTGAAATTTAAAAAAGCGTGCACGTAT
Organism: Artocarpus hirsutus; assembly: GCA_946598075.1. Lineage (NCBI taxonomy): Eukaryota > Viridiplantae > Streptophyta > Magnoliopsida > Rosales > Moraceae > Artocarpus > Artocarpus hirsutus. The sequence continues at coordinate 66,076 of CAMOHE010049658.1, read as the reverse complement.
TAACAACAGATTTGCTAGAAAAGGCATGCTCACGAATTTTTGCCACACGAGATCACAATATCAAGGAAGTGGAAATCGTGGTGGGACCCACAAGCTGAATCAGGCGCTGGAGAACACCCTTACCATCACGCCTGCATGCTATGGGCGGAACAGAGGCCGCGTTGTATGCTTGTCGGACGGCTATGATGTGTTTTAGATTTTCTTTTTTTTTTCCTTTTCTTTTAATTTTTTTCCTTCTTTTCTCTTTTTCCCATTTTCTTTGTTTTCTTTCTTATTTTTGTTCCTTTTTCATACGCATTTACTTTTTCCCTCTTCAATTTTTTTCTACTTCTTTCCTTTTCAAAAACAAAAAAAGTTTTTTTAACTAAATTAGTTCTTTTTTTTGTTAACATGTTTAAAGCTGTTGCACATGAGGTTGACATGTGGCATAGGTTTCTTATCTTTTTCTTTGTAAATAATTTATTTATTGGCTACATAAATTATATGCACCTATAATCTATTTATTGCATCAATAAAAAATAAAATAAATTATTTATATTGGAAATTTAATATTAAAAATTTTCAAAGCCTATTGTTTACTCAAGTAGATTTGAAAAATACTATTTACTATAATTTTCTATTTTTTTGTTTCTTTTACTAAATGAAACAATCAATATTTATATATATTCTATAATATATTGCCTATAAAAATGTAAAAATGCTTTTACACTTAAGGTTGACAAGTGGCATAGGGTTTCTTTTCTTTACCTTTTTTTTTTTTTTTGCCATTTGTTTATTCATTTATTACTTTTTGCTTTTTTTTTCATTTTTTTTTCTTTTTTCCTACCATACCACGAGGGTGTCACCCCTACACCCTTAACAGGATCAGCGGTGGGTTACAAGATTGGGCCTATCAGCCTGATTCTTCTGCTACTACTACAAACTCCCTAAAAAATCTCATAACTAAAGCTCTAAAAAGTATGTCGCACCACAAACTTTTTTGAGTCAAACCAAACAAAATTTAGGTTATCGTATTCTAATAACGTTTTCACTTTTTTTTTGCTACACGCTTAACAAACATGTGCCAAACGTGTGCTTCTGACTATTACATGTATAAAAAGTGAGATAAGGTTTCTCAAGGTGCTCTTCCCATGTTTAAAAAACGTCAAAACATTTTTTTTTTTTTACTTTTCATGTTTTTTTCCTTTCTTTCTCTTTTCTTTGATCGTCTTTGCCAATTTTTCTACTTTCTTTTTCATACATATTCAATTTTTTTTTTCTCATTCTTATCCTACTTTCATACATATTTATTTTTTCCTCCTCAGTTTTTTTTACTCATTTTTTTTGTTAACATGCTTAATATGCGCAATGCAAAGCGCTTGCTTTCACTAGTTAATTAAAAGGAATAAAACGCTTACCACATTGTCACTTCCTTTAAGTCTTTATAAAGGGGAATTCTTTGGAAGCTCTTGAATGCCAACTTCACACCTAATAAAATATACAATTTAAAAAAAAAATGCCAAGGTAGTAAGTGTTAAAAGGAGTCACTTTATTGCATTAGTAAACACTAATACAAAACCAGACTTTTACAAAGTTGACACATAAACACACACACACAAGCACACCTTAGGGAAAAAAGTTGAGAATTTAACCAATTTCTAATGTATTAAATATGCAATAACTTAAGGATTATGTTAAGCAGTATATGTGTCATGAGGATTATTGTTTAATTTAATTTTTATGGTAAAGTTTATAAATCAAAAATGGGATTTTAAAGGGTAAAAATCATGCCATAGTTTTATATGAAAAAGGAAGGATATGGAAAATAAGCTGAAAAGCTCAATTATCACAAAATGTTTTGCAACAAATTTTATGACAAAAATACAGTTTAAGAAAAAATACTATATAATAATATAAAAAATATACAGTATTAGAATAATGCAGTGTAAGAAAGTGCACCGATAAAGTTATGTAGTATAAAAATTACACTACAAAAGTAATACAGCATAAAACAGTACAGAAATTGGACTGTTTAAAGTAAAAGTAGTCTAAGAATAATACTATTTGAAGGACATAGATGAGTAAAGAATACTGTGTAAGCCCATAACAGTATAGAAAAGAATACTGGCAATAGAAGAATAATACTGTCAGTATAAATTTAAATTATATAAAGTTAAACAATATAGAAATTTCATTATGTGGTGGATATAAATAAGTATGTGAAGTTGTAGGACCTTGTGAATTGTATAGAAAGGAATATCAGCAGTATAGAAAAAATATTGTTAGTATAAACTTGGACTGTGTAAAACATTTTTTGTGGGACCCACCATGACACCAAAATGAATGAAAACTTGCCACCACACCCCCTTGGGTGGCCCAATTACATAATGCCAAGTTAAGTTAACTTTTTTTTTTTTAAATAAAAAATGATGATAAGTCATGATGATGATGATGGTGAGTCATCAAACTTTATAAAAATCAAGCTCTATTTATCACTTTCTTCATGAAATAAGAACCAAGAAAATGTTCATTTTCCTTCCCAAAGAAACCATCCCTCCCATGGAAATTTCCTAAAGAAATTTTCAAAGAACAAGCCTCCAAATCATGTGTTGAAGCAAGTTTAAGTGTTGAAGATTAAAGATAAGCAAGTGTGGAGGTAAAAGTTTGAACTTTTTCTTAGGAAATTTAATGTTTCTTTTGAACCTTGGATTGGATTTAATGGGGTTTTGTCATGGTTTATAATAAAGAAATCTAAACAAGTTTAATTAAGCTAAAGTTTATGTTTTATTATGCATGTTAAGTGTTTGATAAAATGTTTTGCTCTATGGCATGTAAGATAGACATTATGACATGATTAGTTTACATTTTGGATTGATGATGATGATGGAAAGAAAAAAAAAAGTAGCGTTTTGTGCAAAAGAATGAAAAAGTTACTAAACTTTGTTATATTGCAAAGTTTAGCTAGTTTTGAAGAAATGATAATTTGGAAGGCCTTAGAGGCCAATTTATGTTCCAAGTAAGGTTTGGAATTTTCTAACACAGTAAGAGAAATAATTTTTGTGAATAAAGTTTTGTAAAATTCTAAAAGGACTAAATTATAAAGTTTTGCAAAACTTTGGCAGATTTGACAATCAGTCAAAAAGTCTACCTTAATATTAAGGAAAGTTAAAACATCAAAGTTGTAAATCTCATCGAAATTGTTTAGACTGCATAAATAGTTTTCTAAATTCTACTTAGTTGAGGAGTTATAAATTTATGAAATTTTGAGCACAAAATTTCAAGAAATGGAAACGTCATTGAATTATTTGAATTTGACCATGGAACTTTGCAAAGTTTTATTCCTTGCAAAAAACTAAACATTTGAGTATAAAGAGGTTGTTTTTGGTTCTGGGGGCAAAAATGTAAAGATTTTTGTGTTTCGGGTCAAAACCATAAAATCTTGTGAAAACTAAGTTTTCACCAGAGAATACTGGGTTCCTACATTGCTATAGGTAGTGAGTAATTATAGATGCTAAGTTTTGTGGGATTTAAAGTTTGGTCAAGGAAAGGAAGAAACAAACGTTAAGGGCAAAAGTGTCATGATTTTCAAGTTACAGGTCAAAACTATGAAGTTTTGACAAAATGGATTAAATTGAAAGAAAAACCCTTGTTTTTGTTTTTCATAATATTATCAGACATAAAGAAATAAAAGTTACTTTTTAAACAGGTTCTGAAAGTTTTTAAAAAACTGTCAAGGGTAAAATGGTCATTTTACAAAAAAGGTCAAAACGGACCCAAAATGTTGATATTGGAAAATGCCCCTCAGTGGGAATTTTTTTGTAATATGTAAGTAATGAAAAGGTAAAGTTAAGCAATAAGTTTAATAAAATTACGAAATTGAAGAAAAACCTATTAAGAGTAAAAACGTCATTTTTAAGGAAATGGCTAAATAGAGTTGAACCCTCTGAATGAGCAAAATGCTCTTAGATGGAGATTCTTCCATAATATGTTAGGTAACTAAACCATCAAGCAAAATGGTAAAACTAATTAAGTAATGTGAAAGTTAAGTAAAAGAAAATAACCCAATGGGTTACAAAATTAAGTGAAGGGAAAAGTAACCTGGTGGGTTACAAAGTTAAGAACAAGATAAACAAATGGTTTATAAAATTAACTAGAGAGAAAGGTAAGGTAACCTGATAGGTTATAAAGTTAAAAACGACGAGGTACAAAGTAAAAGGAAAGATAAACCAATAAGGTGCCACGTTAATTAAAAATGAATGAATGTTTAACGTTTAAGTTATGTTATCAATCGAGTAGATTGATAATAAGAATAGTTAGTTACTAAGTCGGGTGTCATATGATCAGGATAGAGAAGATGACTAATGAAAGAAAAATGAAGGAAACGGTAATGTTAGAGCTATAGACAAGTAAGTTCAAACCTCACCTACAGCATGAAGTAAAAGATTTTCAAATGCTTATATATATGTTTGCAATTGTCATGCTAGTTGTTTTTAAAAGTACGTTTGCATTTGTTATGTACGAGTTTTAAAAGTTTAAATCAAGAATTGTAATGTTCTTGCAACTATTATGTTTAAAACATGATTGCATTTCATATGCATAAAATTTTTAAAGATCAAGTAAAAGTTTGCAATGTATTTGCAATAATTATGTTTAAAGTATATTATCATTTTGTTAATGCATAAAGTGTTACAGTTTAAGTTATAAGTTTTATGTTGTATTTGTTATACAATAAGTTTTAGAGTATAAGTTAGGATTTGCAAATGTATTTGTATATGATGCACTAGCATTTGATATGCTCACTAAAGTTAAAAAGAATGTAAAGTAAAGATAAAAAGAAAGTGTCATACCAGCCTTCTTAATGTGAGGTACATAAGTAAAGTCAAAGTTTTGAACTCCTAGATGTGAGGTACATGACCTTGGCGTTCGATGGTCTCAAGTCTTCCATAAGAGAAGCATCATGTTTTTTTTCTCATTATTAATGATGTTGGTACAAACACTAAATTTTATAAGATAAGGAAAGTTAAGGAACAAAGATTAAAAAAAAAGGTTAAAGTAAGAAATGGATGATTATAGGATGCTCATAACTAAATGTTCATAATTGAGCATAAATGGAATCATGCATTTTGATTTTGCTCATATTCCTTATTATGAAATATTTTATATTTTATGAAAAACATTTTGAAAAATGTTTACGTTAATTGTTTATGAAAAACATTTTTATGTTTGCAAGAAAAGATTTATGAAGGACATTTTAAGAAAAATGTTTAAGAAATATTTTATGACAAACGTTTTAAGAAATGTTTATGAAAAATGTTTTAAGCCAGAGGTTTTTATAAGAAAAGCTTTTAAAGCATGTGAAAATGATTTATGAGATTTTGTTTGAACTTACCGAGCGAAAGCTCATTAAAAATTTCTTCATGTTTTAGCTAGTCCTATGGGTGACCAGTAGGACTTGTTTAAAGAGTTTGGTACTACGGAGGACAGATGTGAAGATTGGGTATGGATACCACTATAGTATATTTCTGCTACTCAAAGAAAATGTTTTTCTACTATTTGATATAATGATTTCAAAGTTTTAAGAAATGTGTTCAATGTTTTAAAACATACTTTACGGGATTTTTTTTATATATTTATAGAGTTAAGTTTTAAGTTATGATTTAATAAATGTTTCTTCATTAGTTTAAGAAACAATTTGAAATGGTTTTAAAGACAAATATTAAGCAATATCTCAACTTAAGTTGCGATCTAAAGAACGTTTTAAAGGATGATGATAAGAAAAAAAATTTATTCAATAAATTTGTTACTAAGTAAGATTAATATTTGAGTAATGATGTAAAAAGAAAGTTAAGTGACTACCTAGAAAGGCAGGTTGTCACACATTACAAGTTAATTAGTCATAGAAACATATTTTCCCTTTCCTAGTTTAAAAAAGGCTTTTAAGGCATACACCTTTAGGCGTGATTCAATTTGAGGTGCTTGATCAGCACTTTAAAGCTTAAACCTTGAATGGCTTGGACGATGCTTGCGCCTTTTTTCACTAAGGTGTGCGCGTTGCATCGTTTTTACCTCAAGACTTATGAGGCATGAGCATCAAATTGAAAGTCATTTTAGGCCGGTTTTCAACCTAGCCTATTTTTTTTCTTTAAAAAATATCAGCCCAATACTGAAATTGGGCTTTAAACCTTAATTCTATCACCTTATTTGACACTTCTTCCTCATCAACCTCCATCTTCATCATCAACCACTCTTCATCATCAACTCCTACAACTTCCAAGCCTACTCCCCTCTAAGTAGCAACTAACAATGACCCACCAGTGGTAGCAACCTCCAAATTTTAAACTCCTCAGCTCTCACTCCGTAGGTTTTTCTTTTTCTTTTTCTTTTATTTTCTACCATAGGCTGGTTTTTTTCCCTTCTTATAGCTACTCCAGTAATGTATATAGTAATAGAAGTAGGTTACATAAACGTTATAATGTTATATAAAGAGAGTAGTATGTGTTTTTTTTTATTCATTTAAATATATAGTTATTTCTAAGAGTGTTCACAGATTAAGCGTTAATCTGTAATCCAATCTGTATATATCAGATTGGGATTTTTCTAATGTAAAACCAATCTATGAGAGTCTCAATCTAATCCAATCCGATCTACAAACAACAGATTCTACAGATTAGAATCTACAGTTTCATGGATTGGGGTTTAAATTAATTAAAAAACTAAGAATAAAAAAAACATAATATAACATGACATGGGGTGAAATTTTTGAGACTCTAGAGAGAGAGTGTGTAGGGAAAATAAGAAATTAAAGATTATTTGTATTTTTTGGGTCTTAACTAAAAAGTAAAACGAGGGGTGAATTTGGGTTTCATATGGTTTGAGTTTTATTTTTTTAACTTTACTGTAATAAATTCTAGCCGTAGCCTACATATACATATATATATTAATTTAGAAATGTATTTTAGTTTAGAAATTTTCATATATATATATATTAATACATAAATTTAAGTATTACATATATATATTGGATTCATGAATTACACAGATTGAGAGATGCACAATCCATAATCTAATCCATATATATCGGATTGAAAAAATCCTAATCCAAAACTAATTTGTATATTTCATAATCTAATCTAATCTGTCGGATTGGATTGAATTGAACAGATTACACGGATTGACAGACTCCGTGAACATTCCTAGTTATTTCGTTTTCTAAAAAAAAAAAAGGTTATTTTGTGTGCTATAAAAGCCATATAAATATAACTATATAAGAAGAGCAATAACATATATATTATATTACATGTGTTTTACACACTTTTTTATTGTTTTATGGTTTTGTGATCAACTAAGTGTGCGTTTTATAGCATGTTTATGAATTTTTTCAATTTTATGATTTTTTTTTTTATTTTACATTTGAGGTTTACACCTCCATTTGTCTCAAGGCATAGGCAAAGCTCCTCAGTTCCTGTTTTCGCTTATCAAAACGTTGTTCCCTTTTAGTTTTGTCTCACCTCTTCTGTCCAATTTTTTTTTATAAATGTTGAAGTCTCAAAATTGACAGAATTTACAGACGTCAAATACTATAAATGGTTATTCTACTAGAAATTCAAAGATCTTGGATCCTCGTAACTAAATGATTAAAAATATTAGATCATTTAATGATTCAACACATAGCATGTTAGAACAGAAAAACAGAAAATGAGCTAGTCTCATCATATCTATTCTCTTAAATAGAAGCAAAAGTTAAACCAAAAGGTTACATTGATCCCTTTATCACACAGACGTAACGCAGAACATTCCCATTCAAGGAAGCCCTGTGAACTCTTTCTTGAACATCCTTGTCAAGCAATAAAACCCCATTGCCTAGAAATTCTTCAACAGACATTACAATGGGTGCCATTTCTTCAGGGTACAAGCTCTCAATCTATAAGGCAAAATAAATAAATAAAATAAAACATTTGTACACTTAAAAAAATCTAGCTTCGACTGAGAATTATTCTTTTTTTTTTTTTTTTACATATTTAAAAAGAAAAATAGGAAGGAAATGTTATCAACCTTAATGCTATCCGTGTTAACGCGCGAGCCAAGAAGTCGGGCAAGTATCAAAGCTTGTTTAAAATAGTATGAGGAATATTCAAGAGGTCGCAGGAGAAATTTTTACCAGCAAGAACCATGGAAAAATTATGTTCAATTTTCACTTTAAACTTTACAAATTTTTTAAGAGATATTGCATGAGCTCTAAGGTTTTAGTAAGAATATTAAAAAACTAAAGATAACAAAAGGAAGACTAGAAATTCTCCTATTTCTCATTTTCATATTTCTTTGGTCTACGCAATAATCCGTTGATGTTGCCTTTCCAATTCAGTCTCTTGTTTATTGTCTTCTTCCAGAATTACTACTTTTTAACGAAGTTGACAATCAACAAATAAAAGAAAGCTGAGATTTAGTCAACGGAATAACAATTCAATACTGAAAGCAAGAAAAGGAATAGAGTTGAATGCGAGCATATTTGGAAGCAGACAATGTAGAAGGATAAACTACAACACACATTAAACACGTAGAAGCATCTTGCAGCAGCTTCTTTCTGATTGTAGTAGCTTCTATGTGGTCGAACTCGAGAAATTTCACCTAATTAAGTATGCTTGAAAAGTAGTTCATTTCATCGACAATGAGAGCAGTCTCAAAATTCTCAACTTGTCTACATTGTGCATTGACTTGCATAAAGGTCTAAGTCTACCTGATGGGCAGCATGTATTAATTTTGATTTTATTACACTGGTAAAAGCAAAGATACTTGAGTTAAATAAGCCAGTAAATCTTAATAGCATAAGAAGTCAATCAAACTTGAACCTTTCTTGCAACATCCATCCCACTGGGGGCATCACGTGGATTTGCAATAATAACATCAAGTGAAAGTCAAACAACGCAGCCTTGATTAAAAAAAAAAAATTCTAAACCTGTTTCTTATGTAAAAAATAACAATCAACAACAGCAACAACAACAACAACAACAACACTAATTTGACGGTCTAATTTCCTGATTGGTACTGTCCCAACCAAACAATCTATAATTTCCAAGTTAATTTCAAGGATAATATTAACTCAAATAAAATCTTCTTTCTATGATTGAAACAAATGTACACACATGCATCCTTGTGCGTTTTGGCAAGTCAAGGAAACACAATATGAGAGTACTAGAAAAACATTTGCTATGCATTACAACTTCCAGTGAAAAAGTAAGAGGCATACTGAAGCCTAGAATGACTCTAATACAGAGAGTGAAGAGTGTGAAAAGTAATTATCATAGAGGCAAGTTTCCACAAATTTCAGCACTATTGATAAATTGTAAAGTTAAGCTAGAACTGTTTTTTCCCAAGGAAAAATTGATAATTACGAATTCTAAAAAATTTAATTGGCTTCGAAATTTGAAGATAAAATTTTATTTTGGCAAGAAGTCTAGAGCTTTTTTTTTTTTTTTTCAACCTCCTATTACATTCTTGGACATACTTCTGGCATCTAGGCATTGAGATTTAAACTTGGCGACCAACTGCATTTTCTATTTCTTTTTATGTAAAGCCTTTTATTCGGATGCTTCCAAAAAATTTTCTGCAAGTTGTTTTCACTACTGTTGCAACTTTTTTTTTCCCTTCAATTCAGTAAACAATACAACTCATGCAGTTCACGAGTCAAACTTTGATAAGGCCTTAACTTCTATTTTTCTTGAAAGGAATAATAGCCATAACTTCAGAGGTGCCGTAATTGCACTATGAAATTCGGAATTCAAACTTAATGGCATAGACACTATTTTCTACAGGGCATAAAGCCAAATGATCAGAAATGGAACAGTTAGATGTTCAAATGCATTGATAGCAAATAGTGATTGAAAAAATCCATTAAACAAGGATCAAAAGATAACAACAATCAAAAGAAAGATCGTCCTGAGTTAGAAATCTTTAATTATTTATTCAGGCCATAGAATCATCAGTTGGAACAGGCATTGCAAATGGTGCAACTCGAATTTACAAAGTTAACAGCTAAAAGTTGAATCAAGTCCTGGTTCTGTGTAACCCAGACTTTTAGCAGAGTTAACAACTTGGCTAAATGGCTTTCCATCTTCAACCTCAGACATCACATATCCCAAAGTGCCGACCACGCATGAGAGAAAATTTAATAAAAATCTGGGATTTCGTACTTAAACAACCTGTACAAAAAATTCAAGTCAGGCCCATAAATAAAGAACTGAAAATATTAGAGACTAAATGACTGGTCCTGTACCGCTCAAACTCCCATTGTGATAAGAGAGAGATGGGCTGAATTCTCTGTACCTTTTTACTGAAACAGGAAACTAAATTGGCCTATTCTAATCCGCCAATTCAAGAAAACTGTCTCACAAATTAGTCTAGGAGTCAGGACACTAATTATATGAATAAAAAAATAGAAAGTTTGACTTGCATTCCCTAATTGTGGGTAATCCTCGTCATCTTTCCAACACTCCCCTAAAGCTGGTGAATATAATTAATCATTCCCAACTTGCATACATTTGATTCAAAACCAGCCCTAAGCAATGCTTTGGTGAGAATATTAGCTTCTTGTGATTTATTTGGCACTTAAGACAAGCTGATTTTTCAGCTCTCGATATCAGACTTGATAAAGTTTATGTCAATCCAAACATGCTTCATCCTGTCATGCTGTATGGGATTGTGAACAATTACAATTGCTGACTTACTGTCACTGTATAGTCTCATAGGACCATTTAAAGGGACACACAAATCTGCTAGAAGCCTTTCAAGCCAAATCAATTCATAGATTCCTTGTGCAACAGCCTCATATTCTGTTTCAGCACTGCTTTTAGCTACAGCAGTTTGTTTCTTGCTCCGCCATATAATAACATTTCTCCAAAGCTTATTATAATAATCTATAGTAGACCTTGTATCCTTAACTGAACTAGCCGAATCAACATCTACAAATCCTTTGACTTCTCGGCTGTCATTCTTCCAAAACAGTTGCCAGGAGTTCCTTTCAAATATCTAAGGATCTGATCAACAGCATCTTGGCATCTCTTAGTAGGAGTATGTATGAATTGACTACACTGTAGGCAATGTCAGTCTATGCATGAATTGACCAACAACACTAATACTGTAGGCAATGTCATGCCTAGTGAGTGATAGATATATCAGTTTTCTAACAAGGTGTTGATAGCTCTCTTTGTCCGCTGGAGGATCATCTTCGGTAATCTTATGCTTCCAATTCTTCTCCAATGGCATGCTAGCTGATCGACAACCACGTTTCCTACTTCAAAAGATCTAGGGTGTATTTACTTTGGAAAATGAAAATGTCAGTCGTACTTCTAGTTATTTCTATTCTGAGAAAATACTGGAGCTTCCTGAGATCTTTGACCTTGAATTTAGGCTGCAAAAGATTCTTAGATTTGCTATTTCATCATCGTTATGTACTGTGATCACCATATCATCAAAATATACTATCAAAATTGTTTTTTTGCATTATTGCCCTATTTGATGAACAAAGTATGATCTGCCTGCCCTTTCTTGTAGCTAAATCGCTTCATAGCTATGCTAAACTGAGAAAACCAAGCTCTAGGAGACTGTTTTAACCCATATAGTGACTTCTTCAGTTTGCATCAGGATCCTGCTTTTTATTTATCTTCAAATCTAGCGGGTAACTTCAGATACACTTTTTCTTCAAGTGTTCCATCCAAGAATGCATTTGAGGCATCATTTGGTATGGTTCCCAATCCGAGTTTGCTGCTAAAGATAGGAGAACCAGTATGGAGTTCAACTTTGCCACAAGTACAAATGTTTCTTCATAGTCCAGATTGTAGGTTTATGTGTACCCTTGAACAACCAAACGTGCCGTATATCTCTTTATCTTCGCTTCTAAGCCAACTTTGCTGTAAAAATCCACTTACACCCCACTAGTTTCTTTCCTTTAGGGATGTTAACAATGTCCCATGTATCATTGTGATTTAGGACCTTCATCTCTTCCATGACTGCAACCCTCCACCTTGAATCTCTCAAAACGTCATAAATGTTGGTGGGAATTTTTACAGCATCAAGTGGAGACATAAAAAGCCTTGTAGGTGTTAGATAAATGGCAATATGAAAAATGATTTGAAATTAGGTGTTGAGTACAAGATCTTACCCCTTTTTTTGATAGCAATGAGAATATCTAGATCATCTATTGTAATAGTTTCTTTTTGTGAAACTTGGGGTATTGGATCTGTCTCAAGTTCTGAGGCTTGGTTTTGTTGAGCAACTTGAGGTCTCCATGAGTAAACAAGCAGTTCATCCTGATGTTTTGTTGGATTTTCCCTTTGACCTATGTCACCTATGGTTATGGTTATGTTTTGTGGTGTATTTTGTGAAAAAGACACGATTGATACATTGTTGGTAATGGATGTGTTGGAAATGACATAGGACAAGAGATGGAAAGATCACAATAATTATCTTCACTTAACTTCTCCCCCTGAAGAGAAGCATGGGAATAGAATGGTTGATCTTCTAGAACGATGACATAGGAAACATAAATTTCTTTGAGGCTAGATTGTAATATTAATAGCCTTTTTGAATAGGAGAGTAACTCACGAAGATATATTTGATGGCTTTAGGATCTAGTTTTGCTCGAATAGGATTGGTATTGTAAACAACGATAGAACAACCAAAGAATTTTGGGGGAAGAGAATTGTGTAGTTAGATATAAGGGAAGGATTTTTGTAGGCAACTGATTAAGTTGATAAAATTAAAGAATTTTGGAGGAAGAGAATTGTGTAGTTAGATATAAGGGAAGGATTTTTGTAGGCAACTGATTAAGTTGTGAAAATTGAAAGGATTTGATGGAAGTCTGTTGATCAAGTGAGAAGTAGTTAACACAGACTCATCCTAATACTGATGAGGTCATGATTAGTAAACATGAGCGACCGAGCAACTTCTGAAAGGTGGCTATTTTTCCTCTTTGCAACTTTGTTTTGTTAGGGGTAGAAATGTAGGAGCTTTGATGAAAATTTCAGTTGCCGATAAGGTAGTTGTTTAGTATACATGTGCAAAAAATTACCCTTCATTATCTATGCGGAGTATATGAATATTAGACTGAACCATATTTTTTATCATTTTGTGGAATCGTTGGAACACCTGTTTTGCATTAGACTTTTCCTTTAATAGAAACAACCAACAAGCACAAGTATGGTCACCTATGAAGGTGATAAACCATCTCCTACCTGTTAGATCCACCACACGAGATGCTTCCCAAATATCATTATGGACCAAGTGAAAAGGAATTGAGGACATATAGGAGAGATTTTTAGTTATAAATAACTTAGGGTACAAATGCTTCATGTAAGGAAAACTTAGGTGACCTAAATGTTTATGCCAAAGGATTACATCAGAATTAGATGAAACCAATAAAGACAAGGATGTAGGTATGTTCGATGTTGGAGAAAAACTAGTGAAATAGTAGAGACCTCGTCGTTCCTCAGCATTGTCAATCATCTTTCCCAAAGACAGGTCCTGAAAAATACACCGATGACAATTAAAAGTTAGTATTTTGATCCTTTGTTAACTTACTAAAAGAAAGGAAATTATATCTTAAACTGGGAACATGAAGAACAGATTTTAAACTCATTCTATGGTAAGTAACATCTCTAATTCCAACCACTTTTGAAGAACCCCCATCAGCCACCGTGACTTTTAAATCATCAATACATCTTCTATAATTCAAAAGAAGAATGTATGACCCTGTCATGTGATCAGATGCACCTTTGTCAATGATCCACCCACCAAGAGTATCTTTTTGTGACAATAGGAATGAAGAGAGGATACCTTGTTGAGCAGTAGCAGCAGTGAAGGCTGAGGCAAAGGAATTAGAGCTCTTGGTAGCTTGAGGAGGGTTCATAGAATCTCCATTTGTTCTGGAGTGAAAGCTAGAGTGGTGCTCTGGTGCTTGGTTTTTGAATTTCAATGGTAGTAATTTCAACCACATCTGTAGCCAGATTGTTTCTCCTCTGGCTATGTGGTTTTTCCAATCTAGAGGTTTACCATAAATTTCCTAACATGTTTCCTTGGTATGATATGTTTTTTTGCAATGTTCACACCATAAACGATTTTCTTTCTGCTTTAGGCTGTGAGAGCTTTGAGAGTTGGGACGAATAGTTGCAAGGGCAGAACTTTGTGGTGACTCTTTGAAGGGTCTAGTTGAAGAGGCATTCAGCATCACCTTCTTCTTGGTTTTCTCTGTTTGACTTCAATGAAGGCTTCTTGTAGTGATGGCAATGGCTTGGTCCCAAGAATACAGCCCCAGACTTCATCCAATTCTTTGTTTGGTCCTTGAAGAAAATCAAAGACTCAATCTTTCTTAAGTACCTGATTGTAGAGCACTTCATCATCAGGACACCTCCATAGAATTGTGTAAAACAAGTCCATCTCTTGCCAGAGTTCAGTCAGCCTGTTTTAGTACTTGATAACATTTTTTGTTCCTTGCCCTGTGTTTTGAAGTTTAGATCAAATTTCAAAACACTGAGATCTGTTTTCTAGATCTAATAAATACATCTCCTAGACGGCCTTTCAAATCTCATGTGCTCTTTTGTAGAACAAATACGTGCATCTGATCTATGGCTCCATGGAGCTAACTAACCATGCCATGATAATGGAATTTTCTATTTCCCAAGTTCTGTAACTTGCATTAGTGATTGTTGGAGCAAAAACTTCTATGGTGAGATACACCATCTACCCTTTCCCTCGAACAACCAACAACACAGATTGAAACTACTCGCGATAATTAGACCCATTTAATTTGTAGTGAGTGGTTGATCTTTGCCAAGAAGAAGGGAGTGATGGTACTAATAGGCCTCGTCGAAATGCTAGAGGACTCCTCTATTAAGGCAGACTGACCGGTTCCAGACAGGTTATAGAAGGAATAAAAAAAAGAAACTAAAAAAAAAACCAAACATGAATTTTTTTTCCAACTTTCTTAGTTTTTCAGGCTGGCAGGAAGGCTCAGCTTTGATGCCATGTGATCAGAGAAGGATGAAATGAATTCTCTATACCTTTTATTTCTTAAGTCAGCCAAGAATATGTACAATACAATTTTACTGAAACAATAAACTAAATCAGCCTATTCTACGAAACTATCTCACAAATTAGTTTAGGAATCAGAACACTAACTACATGAATAAAAAACAGAGTTTGGCTTAGATTCCCTAATTATGGGTAATCTTCATCAGCTTTCCAACAAATAATACCACGAACGTGATCTTCAGTTGAAAGTACGCGGTTTAAGAATGCAATGACGGGAGGCCAGCACAAACCTACCAAAATTAAAAAAAAAATTGAGCACAAATTCCGAAGCTATTCATGGCATACATCTGCTTACTAAAGAAAAGAGATCAAAGCCATTTTCCCATCTGTGCATACAATGGCTTTTTTGTTCTTAAGAATAAGATATTTTTGAGAAAAACAACTCAAGGACATCAACAGAAGGGAAGGAGAGGTCCTCCAAAGCTACAGTCTGAAAACGTGAAAACCATATGCACAACAAATCAGCAAAACAAAGCCCTGGCAATCTGTGCTTGAAAGCATATCTCAAAACTGGCCTTCAATCTTTCAAGCCAAGGAATTGAAAACAAGGGCAATACCACACACACCACAAAAAGTGTCCCTTCCCTGTGACAGCCAAAAACATTAGAACTCCCCAACAACAAAGAGTACTGCAAAAAAGGGATCACCCAATGCAAAATCATCTCCTCCAATCACCATCACAATTTTAGAGCCGCAAGGCAATTAAAAATAATTCTGAACTCTTGAACATGAAAAGCTAGATGGAGAAAACCGAGCTAAGGTCTTCTCTTTTGCAACATGTCACGCATATAATCTTCCAATAAAGTACATGAAATAGCACTCTAGCAGTAAACACTTGCTCATATAATGCAATTTCATAAAACTTTATCATCTATTCACACGTGTCCACAATAGGGGAGAACCAAATAAATCGCCTTTCTAATGGAGAAGTGATATCTTCTATGGAATGTCTAAAATACGAGAACTATATCTCAAATAAGACTTCTTGATCAAAAAGTGATTGTAAAGAGGAGTTTTCCAGGACTTACTATGTTCTCTGCTTTTATTACAACTCACTAGGGTAAGAGATGTGGAGGTAGCATTGCTAAAGATATGTCATCGTCTTTAAAATATTTGTTCTTATCACCTCTTGTCCGCGGTGCTTATTTTATCTCTCCTTAAATTCACTTGCACGTGAACTTTATAGACATGATAATAAGAAGCTAAAACTTATACAGGGCATACATGCAGAGTCGCTTGACTTGAGCTTAGGAATTTTACGAAGTTCCATTTAAATTATACATTTTTGTGCCAAATATCCTTTTTTTTATCTAAGGACACCTTTAACATTAAGAGTGTGTTTGGAAATATAGTTGGAACTAATAATTTAGAACAAAACATGATAGCATGTGAGAGTTTTACACTATAGTAGTTAGAACTAATAAGTTTGAAGGATGTTTCCGAACACAATATAATATATCTAACAGTATCAACTGTAAAACCCTGATGACCTACCAACAATACCAATCACTCCTATCCTCAGAAAATGAGAAATATGTGAGTTCTATAGTAAAGAATACTGCGGTCATGGCAATTGGGCAAACTGACCTTGTATGAAGGGTTCACGCACTCACATCGTGGTAGCCACTAACAACCAGCCACTGTATAATTCGCTTTTTAGGATTTCATCCCAATATCTAAAATTCTTAGCAGCGTTGTTTGGTTGGAATACACCTTTCCTCTCGAGACTTTTCAATGTACTGAAAGTATATTTTTTATAAAAAAAATGAGGTGTTGACGTGTTGTTGGGTAAGTGGGGCGAAGGTGAAGATCGCTTACTGTTGATTCATACCCAATGCGACGAGGGTGTGAGACAAGCTTGTCGTAGTCCTCCTGTAAACCACAGAAGCAAGGTTTTCAGAGACTAGAGAGGCATTTATTAACGCTGGATGTTGAACTAGGAAACTACATGGTAAAATAATTACATTTCAACATCTTTCTAAATCTGCAGTGTTAAATTATGAAGAGAGCTTGCAATAGAGAACATGTCTTAATGCCCCTTGCATCACATATAGAAAAAATAATTGTTTCTGTTACCAAATTATTATGACTGCCTACCATTTTTGAAGTAAAAGGCTTCTTATTTGCCAGAACAACTCAACATCCCACGTCAGCTGCTCGATTAAGCACTCCAATAGTCTCAGAACTCGCAGAGCAGTCCACAAGAGCAAAACCTTTTGCAGGAAACAGCTAAACAATATCAGAAGTTGGAATTGAGGGCCTGAACCATTAAACGATTGAATTTTGACAATGTAACACAAGGTTATAGATGTCGTAAACCTGTTGATTTACCCAAGAGAGCTGCAGTGTCTATAAATACTTGGCATTCACCTTGTTAGAAGACGTGTTTAGGACTGCTGATGTGGAGTCATAAATGTTGTTCAGTTGAATGTTTCAAGTTGTGCCTTTTTTTTTGTGTTGGTTTTTTTTTTTTCGTTATTCATGTTTGTGGTCATGGCATGATCTTAGGACCATGATTTTAGTAGGTAGTTATTAATCAAGCTTTAAATTGTAATGTTTTTGATGTTAAAGAATGTGGTTCAGTTTCTTTGCTTCAAAATACATTGCTCTCAATTTTCATTTGCCTTTACTGTAGCAATACTCTCAAAACATTAAAAAGCTTTGTTTTATTTTTCTTATTCTAAAAATAACGACATTTGGTATCCGAGCTTTCTTCTTAAGGGATCTGTGTATGAATTTGACGCGTCTGGAAGCCTAAGCCAGTTTCTCCTCAATTGCTCAGCCGATTTTCAACTGAGACAACTACCAAATTTGGGTAGTACATATGGAGACATACTTGGAAGCTTTGAATCTTTGGGAAGCAGTGGAAGAAGACTATGAAATCCTTGCACTTTTGGACAATCCCATCATGGCGCATATCAAAGTGCAGAAGGAAAAGAAGACAAAGAAATCAAAGGCAAAGGCCTGCTGTTTGTTGTAGTCTCATCCACCATCTTCACTCGTATCATGTCTCTGAAGTCAGCAAAAGAGATATGGGATTATCTCAAGACCGAATACGAAGGAGATGAAAGGATCCGAGGGATGCAAGTGCTGAACTTGATAGGTGACTTTGAGTTGTAGAAGATGAAGAAGACTGAATCCATCAAGGAGTATGCTGATAGGTTGCTTAACATTGCAAGCCAAATTAGACTACTCGGCTCGTCTCTACTAGAATCGAGGATTGTTGAAAAAATCCTCGTAACGATGCCTGAAAAATTTGAGGCCACAATTACATCCTTAGACAACACTAAGGAAATGTCAAGGATCTCTTTGGCAAAGCTGTTGAATGCATTACTAGCACAGGAGCAAAGAAGTGCTATGAGGTAGGATGATGATGTTAAGGGAGCCTTATCTGTCAAGCATTAAGAAAATGCAAGAAATAATAAGAAAAAGAAGCGCAAAAGGCTTAAAGGCTAAAATGGAGAATTCACGGCTAATGACAACAGGAGCAAAGATGGAAACAAAAAGGGATCTTATCCTCCATGCCAGCATAGTGGTGGATAATCTCATTTACATTTTAAATGTTGGAGAATACCAAACGCCAAATCATCAAATGCAATCAGATGGGGCATTTAGCTATTATTTGCAAAAGCAAAAATCAACAACACGGTGAAGAGGCAAAGATTGCTAATCAAGAGGAGGAGGATCATCTGTTCGTCGCTACATGTTTCTCTGGCATCGAATCAAATGAGAGTTGGCTTATTGATAGTGATTGTACTAACCACATGACACATGACAAGGATCTATTCAGGGAACTAAGGAACACAAACATATCAAAGGTTCGAGTTGGAAATGGTGAGAGCATAACTATAGAAGGAAAGGGAACAGTTGCAATTTTGACCTATTCAGGTACAAAGTTCATCTCTGATGTGTTGTATGTCCCTCAAATTCATCAAAACTTGTTAAGTGTTAGACAACTAACTGAAAAACATTATCAAGTTGTATTTGAAGACAAAAGTTGCTTGATTAAAGATGCAGTTAGCCAATATATTTTCAAAGCAAAAATGAAAGGGAAAAGCTTTGCTCTAAATCCATTAGAGAAGGACCAAACTGCTTTGCCAATCAAAGAAAATATCATAGAAGTTTGGCACAAGAGGCTCGGGCACTATCATCATCAGGGGCTATTGCAGATGAAATCAAAGATGATGGCTAATGATCTTCCAAAACTTGATGATCACATTCCAAACTACAAGGCATGTTAGTTTGGAAAGCAAAGCAGGACACCATTTCCCAAGGCAACATGGAGAGCAACAAAGAAGCTGCAACAAATTCATACGGATATTGCAGGCCCACAGAGAACGCCTTCTTTGAAAGGTAGTCTTTATTATGTTGCATTCATTGATGATTTCATCCGTATGTGTTGAATCTTCTTTTTGAAGCACAAGGCTGAGGTGGCTCAAGCCTTCTGGAACTTTAAAGCGAGAGTTGAGAACGAGAGTGGCTTTAGAATTCAAATTCTAAGATCTGACAATGGTAAGTAGTACACCTTTGAAGCATTCAATCATTTTTGTGAGGAGGCAGGAATCGAACATCAATTAACTGCTTCATACACTCTGCAATAAAATGGAGTAAGTGAGAGACAGAACATATTCATATTGGAGATGACACTATGTATGGTACATGAGAAGAATCTACCAAAGCAGTTCTAGGCTAAAGTAGTAAACATTTCTCGTTTTTTGCAAAACAGGCTTCCCACAAGAGTAGTGAAGGATCAAACACCCTTTGAGGCATGGTATGGTTATAAACCATCTTTGAATTTCCTTAAAATATTTGGATGTTCGTGCTTCACTCATGTTCCACAAATCAAGAGAGATAAACTAGATTAAAGAGCACTTCCATGCATCTTTATTGGCTATAGTTCTGTTGCAAAAGCTTATAAAGTTTTGCAAACACAAACTAGAAAAATTGTTACAAGCAGGGATGTGCACTTTATGGAAGACAAAGAGTTGAACGGGGATGATACAAAGAAGATGGCTCCAACCTTAAAAGAGCCAAAGCTCAAGTTTCCTATTTTGGACATAGCTGAACAAAGCATATGGGACTGGGAGAATGACATGGTGGATGACAATCCAGTCAGAGGCACAAGACTACTTTCTGATGTTTATCAAAGATGCAACATTGCTATATGTGAACCTACAGATTATGAAGAAGCCAAGACAAATCAAAATTGGATTGTTGCAATGAAGGAGGAGCTATTCATTATTGAAAGGAACAAAACATGGGAGTTGGTTGATCGACCCCAAAATAGAAAGGTAATTGGAATGCTAATAGCTCAATCAACAAGTATAAAACTAGACTGGTGGTCAAAGGATATGCTCAAAAACTCGATGTAGACTACTCAGATACCTTCATACTAGTAGCTAAACTTGATACCATCAGGCTCTTACTCGCCGTTGTAGCATAAAATGATTGGAAACTGTACCAGTTAGATGTCAAGTTAGCATTCTTGAATGGTTTTCTGCAGGAGGAGATTTATGTAGAGCAACCGGAAGGCTATGTAAAGGAAGGAGAAGAAGACAAGGTCTATCTTCTTAAAAAGGCACTCAATAGATTGAAGCATGCTCCAAGAGTGTGGTATAGCAGGATTGATGAACATTTGCAGAACTTAGGATTTGCTAAAAGCTTATCTGAATCAACATTGTATGTCAAGCACAATGGCGCTAACATTCTTATCATCTCATTATATGTGGATGATCTGCTCATGATAGGAAACAACATAGGTCTTATAGAGAAGTTTAAGCAAGAGATGATGGAGTTTTTTGACATGACAGATCTCGGATTGATGACCTTCTTTCTTGGAATGAAAAATAAAGAGAATGAACATGAAGTCTTCATTTGTCAGAAGAAATACACCAAGGAGATTCTAAAGAAGTTCAAACTTGAAGAATACAAAGAAATGAGCATTTCAATGAACCCAAAGGAAAATCTATGTAAAGAAGATGGAACAGAGAAGATTAATCTGCCATAATTCAGAAGCCTAATTGGTTGCTTGATCTATCTCACAGCAACTCGACCTGACATTTTGAATGCTATAAGCATTTTGTCTTGGTTTATGCACTGTGCAAGTGAATGGCATCTCAAGGCTGCAAAGAGGGTGATTAGAAATGTGAAAGGCACATGTGATTTTGGCATTAAATTCACAAAGAGCAAAGAGTTCAAGCTAGTTGGTTTCTTAGATAATGATTGGGGAGGTTCCATTGATAATATAAGGAGCACTTCAGGCTACTGTTTCACACTTGGTTCTGGTGTTTTCTCATGGAGCTCGAGAAAACAAGAAACTGTAGCTTAATCCGTTGCTAAAGAAGAGTTTGTTGTTGCAACAGCTGCTGTTAATCAAGGTTTGTGGCTAAGGAAGATTTTAATTAATCTTAACTTGGAGCAAGAGGAAAGCACAAAGATTCTTGTTGACAAATGAGCTACTATTGCTATCTCTCATAATCCTGTGTTTCAGGGGAAAACTAAGCATTTTAACATTAAGTTATTCTTCTTAAGGGAAGTACAAAAAGATGGAGCTGTTGTTCTTGTCTACTGCAAAACAGAAGATCAGGTTGCAGATGTTTTCACCAAGCCACTACCAATTAGCAAGTTCAAACTTTTGAGGACAAAACTTGGCATTTGCAGCTCCTAAAGCAAGAAGGAGTGTTAGAAGACATGCGTAGGACTGCTGATGTGGAGTCATAAACATTATTTAGTTGAATATTTCAAGTTGTTCCTGTTTTTTTTTTTTATTCATGTTTGAGGTCATGACGTGATCTTAGGACCATGATTTTAGCGGGTAGTTATTTATCAAGCTTTAAATTGTAATTGTTTTTATGTTAAAAAATATAGTTCAGTTTCTTTGCTTCAAAATACATTCCTTTCAATTTTCATTTGCCTTTACTGTGGCAATACTCTCAAAACATTAAAAAAAAAAAAGCTTTTTTTTTTTTTTTTTTAAATAACGGCACACCGTAATAGAACTTGGAGAAGAAATGAAAATCATATTCAGCATACAAAGTACAATGCTTTTCCTTATCAATAAAACAAGGATGCATGGAAATACATACAACATACAATGCTTTTCCTTGTCAATAAAACAAGGATGCATGGAAATACCAGAACCGCTTAGAGTCAACAGTGATGAAGAAACTGACTTGACCCGACAAGCCTCAGACAAAAGGTTATCCCTTAACTCCATGCCGAATAGATCAAGGGCAACAACTAAGCATTTACTGTCACACACTACCACAACTCTCAAGCGGAGTCCCTGCCAATCTAACGTAAAGTATTGAGGCAACAGTGTTTCCATGCGTTGCAACAGATATACAGCCTTTGAATGCTTAACAACTTAGGGCTTGTTTAACGTACCGTATTGTATCATATTGTATTTTTTATGTATAATACAATACAATGCAATACAATACAATGTAATACGGTGTGTTAAACATGCTCTAATATCATATTTCATAAGATTGTAGAACAAGCATTCACATACAGTAAAATAATTGCCCACAAAACTTCTAAGTAACAAATATTTCTCTGGAATCTGTAACAGCATGACATACTACCATAGAGAACATACAGAACTTGGTCCATTTCTCTTATGGCACCTTGATGGCAGTGGCGGACCCACATGGTAGTGAGTGAGGGCAGCCCGGCCCAAATTTTAGAATTCTTGTTTTTATCCTAAAATTTCTCAAATTTTAGTTATGTCTCTTTTTTATAAGAAAAAAATGTGCTCCCACCCAGTATTCAATGAAAAAATATCTCAATTTTTTTTAATAATGCCTCCACTAAATAAAAAGAAAATTTTTGCCTGATTGACGGTACACAAAATTGCAAGAAAAACCCATTAGGGACATAGCTCATGAATAGGGTTTTTTTTTTTTCAATAAATGAGGAGACTGAGCAACTACAAATATTAGGAAAAGTTCAAATGACCAGCATCCCTATTTCCCAATGTTCTTCATTTTCAGTCTGTCTCCTTGGCCCGTGTCAGCTGTTTGTTTAGTCCCCTCCTTCCTCTTTCGGCTACTTCCCAACTTCTCCCTTTTTTTGCTCAATTTGTTTGTCTTCAAGTTAAATCGGGTGTGATTTTATTCGTGCTTTGTTTGAGCTACACATAGTAAGGCTATCACATATTTAATTTACAAAAGGTCATTTTATATAGAAGAACCTCCATCTTTTAAACTGATGGTCATTCACACTTTCTCGGGCCTTAGTCTTGTAATTTGGAGGCCAAAAATTCATCAAAATTTATCACGTCTCTCAACTGGATACGATTTGTAAAGGAATTTAAGCAATGCAATAACAACCGGTAGGGCTTTCGACTTGGTTTTATAGTCATATTGATCGTCTTAGGCATTTCCTTATACTATATAAAATCACGAATATTGGGGTATGAGGCTTCGCGGATCTCAGGAGTCTGGCGCCTGTGTGGCTTCCAGCCTGACGGGCCAAGTGATGAACACCAAGCTAGACTCACTCTCTTGATAGATGTATCCTTGTGCCTCATGTTGAGCATTGTGATGGTCTATTTGTTAAGTCCACAAACGGTTCCTTTTAGTGTGAGAAGACACTCAATTCTGGTTCCACATTACTCGGAAAAATTGATTGGGATATACCTTATGAGGTTAAACAGGGTGCTTTATAACAAACAATCGGTGTTTTTTTTTTTTTTTTTTTGACATAAAAAAGTTATTGAAAAAAGTTAGTGAGTTTGGTTGGTAGGAGGAAGGAAAAAAAAAAAAACAACACTATTTAGATGTATAGGTACTTTTTTGATATTTTAAAAAGGTGTAACAAGTAGAATGAAGATGGCTTAAGAAAGAGTTTGTACAAAGTAAAATGTGGGTATCAATAGATGCATCCTTCAATGCTTTGTTTTGGGAAATTTTAATTTTTTTTGAAGGGGCAAAATCAATGTTTTATGCATATTTTATTGGCCAAATTTTTTTATTAGTTTAGAGGAATTATGAACCTTGATTAAAAATTTAACAACTAAAAAGCGATATTGTGATTAAAGTTTTGTTAAAAGAGTATCATTGTAACATTAGTTAAATTTAGAAGTTATAAGTGTAAATATTCCTCCATCAAATCATCCAAGCACTAGACAATTTTTAAACTCAAAAAAGGCAAAGTTAGGAAATAATGCCAAACATGCTTCTAAGTCAATACATAAATGAACCAAGATGTTTGTGAGCATTGGTTAAAACCAATGGTTTGAACTAATCTTAGTTAAAAATACTGTAACGTGAGTTTTATACTATAACGTACTTTTTCTTAACAGTATAAAATATGAGAGTTTTAAACTGTAGTAACCAAAATTTTTGATTCTAACTCATATTACCAAACATCATATAAATCTTCCTCAAGTATTGGATAGGAGGTTGTACATGGTTTAATTCATTAATATATCAAATGCAATACTTTCTCTCTCTCCCTCTCTCTCTCTCTTTCGTAAAAGCGTTATGCTTAAAGGTTAAAAAGAAAAAAAAAAAAGAAGTAAATGGCAGGAAATGTTTGATTTTACAAAGCCTTAGTAGCATATCATGTATCTGTTAGATTTTACAAAGCATTAGTCGCATATCATGTATCCTTTAAGATGTCAACGAATATCAATCTTTTTCAACTGTTTAAATTAGAAATTGTGAATCTTAAAAAAAGAAAAAAAAAAAACCATTGCTCAATATCAATGAGCTATATGGCTAATGTAATTCAGCTATATCAATTGTCCAATCATCTAATTATTAACATTAGAACGTTTCAAGCCATGTTGTTATATAAGAAAACAAGGATATTAAAAGAAAAGGAAAACATTGCTTAACAAGTCAATAATAGTTCAATGTATCCTCTGTTTGACAATAGAGGTTTGAACTCTGCAGTTCAAATTATCACAATATAGAACTCTCAATAGCTACAATTTAAGCTCTTACATGCTATAATATCTTGTGCCAAAAATTTTTAAACTATTAGTTTGAACTCTTCTTCCACACATAAAAGTATTCCACTTTCTAACATATATAAGCACATATGCTTTTAAAGGTTTCGAGCAAAGTTTCATAAAGTCCATTTTTGAGTGTTAAACTAAGTTCTAACATCAAAATTTCAACTGTTATGTGCCAAACTTTTTTCATTTTATAGTACAAAGTAAAAGTATACTATAGTATAAAATTTTCACATATTATAATGTTTGAGTTTCAACTTAATTCCTAAGCACTCTCGTATAAACAACAACAGATGCTACAAGTTGAAAAAAGTTATGCAAATATGTGAATATCCAAATTGGGCAGCAAAAGGTCCGTAAATAACGAGGTGCCATATTTTTTATTCGAAAGCTGGGGGGAGGTAAGGGGCTATGGGCTGTCAAAAGCAATTGCAAATTACAAAGCCATTAGATAAATGAGCACCGTCGAATGTAATCTCAAGGATCGGACTTACTGGGATGGTTGGTACAGCCGGCTGAACCCAAGGACTGGCCTATATATGTATCACTGCAACAAAAAGCTCCTTTAACGACTGTTTTCAATAGTCAAAAACCAACGTTAGAAGATAAGATGAGGGTTGTTGAAGCTATCGTTCTATCAAAAGTCGTTATATGTAGTAGAATACAATATCGATTTTTATCCCCCCTAATATATCTTCTCGGCTAACAATTTGGTGCACTAGGTGCACGACGGTTTCTTTATGTGCAGTTTTAATTAAAGCATTGTTAAATGTCATTCAACAAGAAAAAAATGCAATTTTCATGATTTTCTCACACGTGGCTTTTAATTTTGATCTCATAATGCATTTATGTTGGTCTAAAATATCACACATTGTCAATCCAAATATTTTAAAAACTAATAAAATAATAATTGTAATATAAATCAAATTACAAACAAGTAAACAATAAATTGAAATTGATAATAAATAAAAAATCAAATATCACACTTACACTTTTTAATGTTATCTTCTTGCCACAAAATTCTAACATTATGTAATGGCCTGACCTTTCAAACCGTTTATTTAACATATTTAAAACATCCTTAACAATAATATCTTTCAAAAAAAACATAGTTAACTTAGAATATTTGGTAAACTTTTTTAACAACATGTAATCATAAGAGAGATGTAAGTTTTGCACCATTATGTGTAAAGAGCTAGGAAATAACTTCAACTTAAAGAATTTAATGCTCTTCAAAAGAATACAATCGTTGGATTAAAAAAGCTCTTTATGCTCGTTGAGATGAGGAGCTAACATTCGAGCAACACCAAGGTAGAAGTTAGTGCGAGAGCAAGGTTGAGGTAAGAGAGAATGTGCAAACAAAGCACCATTTACTTACTCTACATTGATATGGTGAAACCTCATTATACATTTCACAAATCACATACATTTTTTATCTGGAAGAAATCACCCAAAGTAACTATGTCACAACAAGTCATATGGAGTAACTATCGTAGAAACCATCCCTTTACAAGTTTTAGAATTTAGAGAAGGCGACAAAGAGTGAAGGACGTAGGAGAGCAGTTACCTCCATGTGACAAAAGGAGACGAAGACACCAATCAAGATAAGAATGTGGGGACAATAGTTATGGGAAGGGGAGCATTTTTGGAAGTGGTTTATTCGATGAAGGCTTCTTTATAAGTAGTAGAATGAGAGACAAAAGGGTGTTTGAATTTTGGAAAATGAAACGCTTAACTATTCGAGATTAGATTTTGAGAAATATATCTGAGTGTTTGGTGAGGATTTTGAGTGTATATCTGTTTCAAGAATTATAGTGAAGAATAACAAGTGAACATAGGACAGAAACACTATATGTTTTGGTGTTCATTTACTTTTCCTCATTTACTTTTTTGTTTCAATTTAAACATTAATTGTTCTCCTAATCATATTTATCATCCACCTTTCTCAATTATCACGATCATAATGTAATTTTAGTCATCAATTATTTAGTGTTAGAAGGAGGGCCCTTGCCTTTCCAGCAAAGTTCACTTGATTTTCGAAGAAGTGACCATGGTTTTGAAGTCAAAGATAAGGAAAACAGTTCCCAAGACAACATACTACCACTTCGAGTCAAACTCGAGCAAGGCATTCCACTCGAACAAGGTAGTGTTGATCTTTTCAATTTCTTTCTTGTCAATCTCCATCTCCTTTAACATTGAAAGGAAAATAATGCCCGCTAAGCTATCTTTGTCAACCAATTTTTAGCCGATTTTGTAGTTTGTGATATTCAATTTGATCACAAGTGCGTCATGTATGGCCTGTCAAGCCCTGACACTTCATTGCTATAAAATGAAATAGAGTAATCCCCAAATTCCTCATCACTCACCCTGCTAGTAGTTGGTTGGCTCGCCTTCCTCTGATGAGCTTTAATTTGATTAATGGTGTCTCTACTACAAACTGAACCTCTACAAATAGCTTTAATCACTTTTCTAATCGGAGGTAGTGATGGTGTCTTGTCTTGAGCTTACGGTCCTTTGACTGCCCCACTCACAGTCGAGTCCATACAATTGATGCCTTTTTTGAGATAAGTATTCCCTTAGATAACCATTCTTCAGTAGCTGTGCTATCTTTATTTATAAAGTTCCTAGTGAAATTCACAATACTTTGATTTATCTTAGGATTGGTTCAAAGCCATCTTGCCTGGCCAATGGATGTAATCCTTTCCTTTGAGTTGTGTGCTCAATTTTGTAGGGAAAATGTTTAATGCATATCTTGGTGGTGAAAAGAGTTAGCTTGTTTGCCCTTTAAGGTTTTCTTTCATCCTTTCTTCTCCACTCAGTCTGATGTGAAGTTCTCGTTCGATCTCTTTGTTCTAGCCTAGAAATTGGTGGTGGTCTTTCCATCTTATTTTAAGCTCTGGTTCTAGCAAACTCCTATTGACACTACTAATTCTCTTCCACTAAATCAATCCATCCTTTTGCTCGATTAAGAGCCTTTTGGATTGTTTGTGGGTATTCAGAAGAAATGCTTTCTTTAAATTATGACTTATCCAGAAGCCTCTTCTTTAAGGCTTCTTTAGCTGTTCCATCCTCCAATTCTGAGATCTCTTAAATAGCCTTGTTTAATCTTTTGATGTAGGCTCGCAAAGACTTGCCTTGACCATGGACTAGTGACCAAAGGTCTTTGGTTATCTTCCCCATCTTGATGTGCACCGAGTAGGCCTTAACGAGCACATTAGCTAGCTCTTTGAAATTGTCAACTGATTTGGGCTAGAGATTGTTAGCTCATGATAATGTTGTCCCTTTTAGACTTTACACGAACAATTTGCACACTATTTCATCTAGTATGTGGTTTAGGATGTTGGCTATACTTACAACATTTTTGTACCGGAGAAGGTGGTCCTTTGGATCAATGGTTTCATAAAATCGAGTGAACACAAGCTTTCGTACTTAGGCAGGACAGCTGCTGTAACTCTTCTAGTAAATGACGTCTCCTGTATGTTCTTTGAAATGTCATCAAGTGCTAGAGTCCTACTCATTGCATTCGTCAACTTTTGTCAATTTTTTCTTCGACCAACTTGGTGTTTTGCTTAAGCATTTCACGCATCATTTATTGGATTGCCTCCATAATCAAAAAAGTTAGTAGTCAGGTAATGTTTGGCTACTTTGTGTCTACCTAAGCCCTGTGCTAGGCAGCATGATGGTTCTAGTTACTTTTCCTTCCATGCTTGGAGAAGTCATTATAGTCATCGTAGTCATTAGGGTCGTTGAAGATGTGGCAACCATTGTTGTTGGAAGTGGTGTGATAGCAGTTGCATCCTACTTAATGGGTTGTACGCAGTTGTTGTTGCCTTGTTTGTTGTGGCATTTGGTACTGCCACAGACCTGTTGGTGTGGCTAAGTATCCAAAGTATGGATAGTAGTAGGGATATGCCAAGAGCAAGGAACTCTAGAAACTAACTTGATTTTGAGTGACCTATTTTTGTTGCTCAATTTTTTGATCTGTCGGTCTCGCTCCTGTGAGTGAGTGGCTTGCTCTTGCAATAGAGTCATCAAATACTAGACTTCTACAATGAGGACTTCCAGCTATTTGTCCCCTTCATTTGTTGTGGCTTGTGTATCCTTATTCCGCTTGGCGTGAACATCTTGTTGTTTATGTTGTTTGCCATAACTGCTTGTTACAGAAGCTGTTAAGAATCCTCGAGTTGGCAATATAAGTGCTCCACAATGGATGCCAAACTATATTTATTGGATCTACAATAAAATTTAAAGAAATTAAATCAAAGATCATCAGTTATTTTAAGATGATTGGGCCCTCAAATGAACGTTATTAGGTCCTAATAAGCTTCACAAACATTGTTCGTGATGTTTATAATAGTTAAAACTTTTCATAAAGAAGAAAATAAAAGTAATTGGTAAAAAATAAAGGTACCACATGTAAGGTTTTATAGTGGTTCATAGTTTCTACTATGATGCTTTACTATTTAATAAACTTACTACAAATACAAATGCTTAGGTTAAGACATGAAAGATTTGAGGAAATATATATTTTTTTTTCTAGGGAAATTTCTACAAAGCTGTAGTATTTATAGCAGAATTAGGATAATCCAAAATGGCACCTTCATGCTTTATTAATAAAGGTTCACTTGTGATCGTGGGCCTCAATAGGTAATGGAGAAAGTGGGCTCAAAGGTGCTTGGTGTAGTGGGGCACATGGCTATCTTTTATTAGGCGTGAGTCTCAGGCCAAGATCCTGTGTTTTGCTACATGGATTAATGGATCTCCCCATGCATCCATCGAATTCAACTCTAGCAAGTTGTTTCTAACAAGCCAAAAGTTACGACTTATGATGGTTGTGTTGGAAAAATAGTATGCAGTAGAATTTTAAAATTTTTTATATTAGAGTATTTTCAAAACACAAGTTTGATACACTATATGCATAAATTAACCAGATCTTTCTAACCTCGTAAATGCAGAAAAGCTCTGCTATCTATGAGGAAAAGTAACATTTCAGAAGGACCTCAACCAACTGGCCTTCTTTGTTATTCTCTATCCATGATCGAAGTGAGTGTGGGCTCATGTCATTTAGCTATTCTACAGGTGGCTCTCCTTCCAACCAATTGAGAAAAACCCAAAGCTATAGTTCATGATTTGTGAATGATAGCTCTCCGGAGAGTCTCAAAGTCTCACTAATAGAGTCTCATTCTAGATTTCTCAATTGATCTAAATAATAATGAGACTCACTCCCCTTTATATAGAGGTTGGGCCCAAGAGTTAGTCCTTATCAGATAAGACCTTGAAAATTCGAATTAGAATCAGGTCTGCTGATCTTTTAGGTTGGCTTGCCGGTCAAGACAATTCGGCCTATCGAACTCAAAAGTTTGGCCTGCCGCCAGAGCCACTAGATTTTTGCTCTGCTGACGGCTTGCCAAACCCAAAGTCTGGCTTGTTGATTTACGACCATCGGTCTGTCAGACTCAGAGGTTTGGCTTGCAGACTGAGTAGAAATAACACTTTTTAGAAAATATAGTTTTAATGCAATTTATCAATTTCATTTTCAACAATTCAAAAACATAAAATTAGAGACTCAAGAAATTCTTGGGAACGCTATCATCCATCTTCTAGATCCGTCTTCTCTGAGTGATTATTTAATTACAAAATTCTTACAAACTTAAAATTAAATAATAATTCCTAGACGGAGATGATAGTCCGCCATCTAATTATATAAAAAACCTAGATACATATTCTAACTTCTAAGGAACCATAACTGGTATCAATTATTTAATTAATAAATAATTAAATAATAATTTAATCAACCATAATTAGTTAATAAACATTCACCATATAATTCATGACAACATAAAAATATATAGAAATCTAGAGTGCCAACTCTATATAAAATTAAATTCAAGCATAGCAGAGATCAAGATCACATAATTTATATATATAGCATGATCACAAACTCGTAAATTTAGGTAAAAGCGATGGCTTTGATACCAATTGTTGAAAAAATAGTATGTAGCAGAATTTTAAAATTTTTTATATCAAAGTATTTTGAAAAACACAAGTTTGACACACTGTATGCATAAATTAACTAGATCTTACTAACCTCGTAAATGTAGAAAAGCTTCACTTTTTGTGAAGAGAAGTAACGTTCTAGAAGAACCTCAACTAACTAGCCTTTTTTACAATTCTCTATCCACGATCGAAGTGAGTGTGGGCTTACGTTGTTCAACTTTTCCCTAGGTGGCTCTCCTTCCAACCAATTGAGAAAAACCCAAAGCTATAATTCGTGATTTGTGAATGATAGCTCTCTGGGGAGTTTCAAAGTCTCACTGATAGAGTCTCACTCTAGATTTCTCAACTGATCTAAATAATAATGAGACTTACTCCACTTTATATAGAGGTTGGCCTCAAGAGTTAGTTCTTATCTAATAACACCTCAAAAATTCGAATCAGAATCAAATTAGATACAATATCTAATAAAATCTGTGTTTAAAGCACGTGATAAAAAATCCCACGGTTGAGAAGCCGAACTAGCAGATCGGCCTGCCAAACCTGTTTCATCGATGGGCTGAAGTTTAAAATCGGCCTATCAAACTTATGAATTTTTATCCATACGAATCTTTATTTTCCATCTGAGATTCTTGGGACAGAGAAGTTATCTGATTAAAACAGTTATATCTACATAATCTCTAGGAAAATAAGTATTCCTGATAATTCAACAAGTTTATTTTGAATTAATTCAAAATTAATCCAACCGATAAACAAACATGAATTATCTAATCCTGATAATTCAACAAGTTTATCTTCAATTAATTTATCACAAAATTAATTCAAACAACAAACAAACATAAATTATCTGATTCTATTGAATTTTCAGCCAATCTGATAATATGACACAAGTCACAAATTATTGGAAAAACATGCCGTATCATTAGAGGATTTTTATGAGCTAGCAAAGGGGACCTGATGGACCTATATAGTTCAAGCTCCTTATAATTATGAAACCCAATATTCCAGATATACATTTCATAATTATCAACTCTAACGCTACTTTACTAAAAGCTAAGAGCTATACTCTCAAACTATATAGAATTACAAAGCCTGTATAGCAAAGTCTCCATGACATATCATAATGTATCCTATCCTCATAGGATTATCCATAATCAGCTTAAGGACAAGTTTTTGTCTTACCTTCCTAATTATTTTTATCTTACATTCCATTATTGCACCATTGGAAAACTTACCATCCAAATATAGTATACCATTCGGTTACACCTATGCATCCAAATGGTTGAGTGCTCCAGTTTTTTAATTACAGGATAACGTATATAAGAGGATATACTACTCTTAGAGAAGAGCTATGGATTTCATATCTATGAATAATAGGTCTACACTATCAAGAGTTATGCCTCCAATGTACCGGCATGCGTACTACTAATAAAATATGGATGTCACTTTTTGGTACATCAAAATACACAAGTTAAGACAATGGGCCCACAATTCATATCCATATTAAGATATAATACATATGATTGTCTAAAGTGAATCTATTTGCCAAGATAGAATTATTAATCCAAATCAATTCACTTTGTGTCTTGATCCAACTCATCATTACCTATGACAATATGCCAATGTTTCTATTTGCGGACTCCACCTCCGATGGTTAAGACAAACCATCTCTTATTAGGGATATAGATAACATAACAATCTTTACATGAATAAAGCGCCAAACTTTATTCCCTTGATTGTGGATCTTATTATTTAGACCTTCACCTTAAGAATCGTGTCTTCCGCATAATCTATCTATTATTTGCCCAATTCTTAATGGTTTAGACCGACAGTCTCAGACTCTTGTTTACTTAACATACATTCAACAAATATGAATGTAAAGAAGACAAGATTTTGTATATGAATAATAAATAAACCCCTTACTGATAAAAATGTCTCCAAAAACATATTACATTTTTACTCCTTAGGGCATACATGTCCAACAAGTTGAGTGCTGATAGTTTTCATCTCAAATGAGCCAAGCGAAGATCTACTCATCGAACCAAGCAATCCAAACATGAGATCGAGCTCATCGAATCTTGTTGTTGGATGGACTCGAAAACAGTCACTTTGATCTAGCATTATTGATGGGTTCGAATCGAGCATGTCTGTTAGGTTGATTTGTCAAAAGCACTCCATGAGCCTCCCTTACCAAGCCTTCGCTCCATGATTTGGGCCTAACCAAATTTTACCCCAACAAGATCTTTTTTAATGCTGTTTGGTATAAGAGAGAAAAAGTAAAAAAATAAAATAAAATATCTAATGTACTTTATTTTAAAATTATATCTGGTGATTAAAGTTAAAAAATTATTTGACTATTTGTTTTGTCAACTTTTCTCTTCCTTTTTGTTTCTAAAAATGAAAGGAGGACATATTTGTGAGCACCATGTAGTTGCACCAATAATTTTTTATCTTAATTTTCTTTCAACTAAACAACCTAAGATTATGTTTTCTTCTTTAAAACCAACACCACCAAATTTCTTTCCTATCCCTTTTGTAGTGCTTCAAACATAGGGTAAAAACTAAACTCTTAAATAGCTCTTCGTGCTTGTCATTTTTAATCTTCATTGCCCTCCTCAATTCTAATTAGGATTAAATTCAAATTACCTCACATTTATAGCTTGTGTACAATGACCCTCTCAAATTTCAAAACATAATATTTGTATCCTCAATCTATGAAATAGTAACAAAAAAAAAAAAAAACTCCTTATGTTATGATTTTCAGCCAAAATAACACATATCACACAAACAACAAGAGTTCGTTAAATAATTTAGTATATAATTACTCTTGTAACTCCTTTGTTTCTTATGAATGTTGAACCAAATTTATTTTAAAAAATAATTCAACACTTTCTATTTTGCTAAGACTTTATTAAAGATCTTAATAAATTTGTGTTAAAATAAATGAAAATGGTCATTCATGTCATTGATTAAGGACTCACATATAAATCACTAGTCAATTTTTATCAAAAAGTAACACAATTATCCATGGAGTTATTTGCAACAAATTTGCAAGTGTAAAATGTCAAAATAAAATTTATGGACAAATTGCCAAAATCGATAAGTTAGAAAGCAATGATGCAAAAAAAGCCTTCAATAGGTATTGACTAAAATTTATAAAGTTCATTAGCAAGAAATTTATCAAATTTGTCCTTCTTTTGAGTTTTTTCTTACATATTTTAGATCAAAATATTGTCTTCTAAGTGCCCCCACTCATTTGATATAAACTCTGCTTCAACTAAATTGTTAGTTAAACAATGAGAAATCATACCTTATTTAAGTGTATCCTCCATATTTTCATAGTTTTCTCATCCAAATAATTGTTCACTCAAATTTATTATTTTAAATTCTTAGGTTTGCTTTTACTAGTTGTTTTTTATTTTCCCAACCTAAATTGTACTGTTTATTTTATATTTTTTGTAACAGTTATTTTCTATTATTTTCTCATATTATGTGATATACTTCTTTTTTATTCCCCAAATTAACAAAATAAATTAAGAAAAACAATAAATTTGAAAAGTAATATTGCTATTGATTTTACACTAGTCGATTTCTTTTTAAACTTGATTCGCTTCAAAAGATCATTATTTGTTGAAACTAACATTTAAATATGAATCAAGTTAGATTTTGACACGTAAGTGAATTACTAAATTATTTTTAATATTTAGGTCCTATTTATAGGCTTAAATTGTCAAATTTGAATGATGTGTCGAATAAATAATAAGGAGGACAGTCAGAGGACAAAAAAAATAGAATAGCAGATCTACACAGCTCTGTTTCAAGATAGAAGAGAGGTCTATTGTGTCCCTATGCTGTCTCCATAGCTGTCTCCTTCTTAATTTTTAGTCACGTGTCTCAGAAGTGAAATTCCATTGCTCTCTTTCACTCTCCTAGCCTCCCTCGCTCCCTTGCTTCCTTTCTCTCTCTCTCATCACCATCTTTTCGATCTCACATTCTTGCATATAATACAAGCAAACAACACCATCGAAAGTTAAAAAGGGACAGAGAAGAATCATCCCCAGTTATACAATGAAAAACTAATGGAGATCCATTTTTTTTCAATGAATACTCGAGGATATTTTAAATGGAGTACTCATTAAATTAAAGATAACCAAACTTCTAGAAGCATATGGAAGCTTTTGGAGGGAAAGAAACGTCTCCTTTATCTGGTAAAAGTGATCGTAAATCAAGGAGCTCTAAAGGGTGAAAAAAATGTTAATTACATAACTATATCTCTTTGTATTAACTATTTTTAAATTTATTTCTTTGTTTTAAGAAAATACGAAGGTATCCTTTGAATTTATAAAAAAACTTGTTTCAATTTTATTCCTTGCAGACTTTATAAAAAAAATATAAAAATAAAATAAACATACCCTTAACTAGATTGAGTTTATTTTTAAAATATATTTTTTTCTTAAAAAAATTTTTAAAACTATTTTAATATTTAAAAAGTCATAAAACTTAAGAACCTTTTTCTTCAAATTTAATGCTTTGTTTTAGAAGTTTTTATGTTTTTATTTCCCTAATATATTTTTCATAATTGATTGAAACTAATTACATTGTTTTGTCTGATTATTTTCTATTTATAAGGATGAAATTGAAACAAGATTTTTAAATTTAAAGGATACGTTTGTAGTTTTTAAAAATAAAGGAATACACTAAGAAATAATTGAAACTAAAAAGTATAATTATGTAATTAACTAAAAAAAGAAGAAGCAAAAGAAGGAAGATAAAAATCATCTTCAGGAGGGAATACAAAAAATCATTACAATAAATTTTGGACATTGCCACTAACCATGTGTAAGTAAGGAATTTTACCACTCTTAGAGGAAAGAGAGAGCAATTTTGATGATATGACATTTTAGGTACAAAATTAGTTTTTTTTTTTTTGTCAATATGGTTCAATTGGAGTTAAACTTCAAGGACACGTGGCAAATTAACGTGAATGGGATAGGAATTGGGAGAGCCTATCAAGACAGCTCTCTACTCTTCGAGAGGCAATTCAATTGGGTCCCCTAATTTAACAAAAGATAATTCTCAAGTCCTGCTTAGTTACGCATTAAAATAAAACAAGAAAATAAAAATGAATAGTAATGAAAGAAGAACGTTAATAATATTAACTGAAAAATTGGAACATAATTTTGAAAATTAATCAAATAATCATGCCTAGGGTTTTAAATTCAACCTTAACCAAAAATAAAACTAAATTAAAAACACTAAAAAATAAAAAAAAAAATTTAGAAAAGATAGGAAGAAGAACGATAATAGTGACGAAGAGCCCTCCATATAGATGATACTCCTTGAGCCACTGCTGGAGCTTCTCTCTCATCTCCCTACTCCTAAAACTAAGAAATACTAATGAAAAAGGTTGTTTCTTATGTTCCAATGTGATGTAATTATAGGGTTACAATATTGGGAGGAAAATGGGTAAGTTTCGACAACTTTTTGGACTAAAATTCAAAGTGAAATTCACAAACACGCGTAAGGGCACTAAGCACAATGTAACACCCAAGGCTTAATTAAGTACGATTTGTGTGTAAAACAGTGAATTAGTATGCCATGATGCAAATTGAACCTAATTAAAGTTACTTTTAATTATTTTTAACCACTCTTAATTATTTTATTTGTTATTTTAAATTTTGAAACAAAACAATTTGTCAAGCGCCTAGTAAGCCCCTTTTTAGAAAAACTGTATGTTGGAACAAGGTTTTTACTCTGCAAGCCACCCTTCTCCTCTATTTATTCCTCTCCCTCTCCTCACTCCCTCATTCTCTCTTAGATTCTCTCTCTCCCCTCTTTCTCTCGCTCCCTACTTTCTCTCTCTATGTACGTTTCACTCTCTCTTTGATTCAAATTTTTAAAGCTCAAGCTTTGATTCTTAATTAGATTGGAGGTCTAGGAACGTAATTGAGCTTTCACAAACTTGATTTCAAGCTTGGATTCAAGGTTAGTTTAACTTTTTTTAAAAAATTTCAAATTTTGTCTTAAACTTTAATTTTTCTTTGAATGTTGAAATTTGAGTTTGTTTTGGCTTAGGAAACCTTGAATCTAAGTTAGTAGAACTCAAATCATCTAGAATCTAGGTTCGATTTGATGAAAATTGGATTGACTCAAGTTTTTTTCTTTTTCTTTATTTATCTCCATGTTTGGATTTCTTTGAAATTTTCCATGTAAATCTTGTTTAGATGTGTTTAAAAGTGTTTTACTATGTTTTTCTATCATTTATGAACATTATGCATGCTCTGGAAATTGAAAAAAGGCTTAAAATATGATCTTGTGCTTGGAGAGGTCGAGATTCGAAGTCTTAGGTCCCTAGATTTTTTCATTTAAGTAGGTCGATCTTGATCATCGGCAAGCTAGATTCATGAGTCTAGCATTTCGAACTCATATTGTCAGTAGGCCAAACCTGATACAGTTTGGCAGGCCGGTCCCATGTGGCCAGTAGGCCGAACTAGGAGGTTTTACAAACTGACCACAGTTTGTAAAATTTGTGATTTTTCATTGGTTTTTCACTTTTTAAAACTATAGATAGGAACCTTAGCCTTATGACATGATTTTGTGAATCTAATTGGCATACTAAGTTACCATAGGATAGCATAATGGTGTAGAATACCTTAAGCTAGATATTGATGGATCAAGTTTCTATTTAAGGTTGTTCATGATTCTATAGAGCTAACGTCTAGCAGGTTAAAATCGTGGTGCTGAGTCGGTGTATAGGATATTGAGATAGGACTTCTACCCCCTTTCTTGGTAGCTAGGTTTTTAATAATTTTGGCCTCAAAAGATTCTTTTAAATTGTTTTCAATAAACGACAAAATGCTTTAAATGTTTTCAAAATGAGCCTTTGGCCACAAAATGACTTCTTTCAAAATGATGTCTTTCATCGTGACTTCTTGCAAAATGATTTCTTTAAAAATGAGTTTCAAGAAATGTTTGAGATGAATTTTCTTAGAAATTTCATTACTTTATGAAAAATGAATGATCATAATGAATCAAATAAAGAATGTAAGTGAGAATGCTTGGTAAAATGAAACCTAAATAAAGACATAATACCGGGCACGTTATTAATATTGTCCAGGATGAAATAATAAAGCATGATGCCATACTCAGAGATCGGGTCGTGTAGAGAACGACATTGGGGGCAAGTTCTAAAATCCAATTGGACCATTACGTAGTGATACTATGGCTTTGCAAAAGAACAAATAATAAAGAATAAATTCTAAATGAATAGAGATTCTAAAGGTAAGGATGAATTTAAAATGTTTTATTTATATTTTTTAAATTTTATAAATTATTTTCAAATATGAAAATTTATGTTTAGAATTAATGTTTTCTAAATTTAATCCTACTAAGCCTTCCGCTCACATTTCTTTATTTGTTTTAAAACCCTTTCCCCTAGGTGGATTGCAACTTAGGATCGATTGGGAGACAATAGGGTGAACATGTAAGTCGTGGGAATAATGCTTAGGTTATTTCTTGATTTTAATCAAGGCATGTATTATTTAAATTTTTATCTCTTACATTAGATTATGATTGTAATATTTTATTATCGATACCATGTGTGCACTCTAATGTGGGTTCGGTGGGACTCGACTCATGTTTGTTTGTCTTTATTATTTTATTTCATGGTTAACTATTTCAAAATAACGATAATTATTTTAAAATATCACGTTTTTTCAAAATGCCCCCAAAACATTTAATTGGTGTTTTTAGTCAAAAATCTAGTTTACTTAACTTAATTAATCCACCACGTCATTACTCGTACTCTAAGGTGTGATAGAATGATATCAGAACTTAAGATTATGAACCTTGAAAATTGTGCACACATAGGTACGATAGTGAAAGGCCTCTGGCGCAGTCCAATTTTTTTTAAAAGTGAGAGAATGGCACCCAGACATTATTCATTTGCCACTAATGTGAACCCAGAAAATGAGGAAAGCATGTTGGGGGTGATGTTTGTTGCTTTTCAACAGATGGCAGCGAGGACAAGACTAGAGGATTCAAAGGCGAGTCACCAACATACGTACTTTAAGGAGCTTTGACGTACATCTATCTTGAATTTTGATGGAGATGGGGGTCTGTAGGAAGCTGAATATCGGCTAGACCTAGTGGTGTATCAAGTGGAATTTGTGGTTTATAAGTTGGAAAGTAATGCTAACACCTAGTGAAAGCAAGCAAAGCATTTGGAAAATGATAAGAATATCAACGGGGAAAGATTTGAGGAATTGATCCGTAAGCGTTATTTTAGCAAGGATGCAGAAACTCAAGGATCCTTGAATTCTATCGGATGGGATAAGGCAACATGATGGTTTAGGAAGACGACATGAAATTTAATGAGTTGGCCAAGTTTGCTCCGTTTACCATGGCATCTAGACGTGAAGAGTGTATCAAGCTTTAGGAAGGGCTCAATACATCCATTCGACAGTAACCGGTGGTCTTGTGACTTCAGAATTCTGGTATATTAGAGTCGTCAGCTTTATCAGTGGGAAGAGATTATGCTTTCTATTGTAAGGATCGGACGAGAACATCAAGAAGATCCTAGAGGAGCAACAGGAGAGGTAATGATCACCAAGCTCAAGTGAAGAATCAGCATGGCGACATTAATAGTGGGAGTAGCAGTTCATCCAACAGCGGGTGAAGCAGCCTTTGTCATTTCTACTAGCAGCTGGGACGCATTGAGTGGAGTTGCCCAATAAGGAATGCTCGACAAGGATCTTCGACCAGAAGAAGCGCAAGCCGTCAGCCTCAACCTTAGTCCTCACCTCTACCTCAATAAATTCTTCAGCTTCAGCCCTTTAGTTTTCTCTACAACAGTATTGGCTGATGAACCCAGGCTGTAGCAGCACTAACTGAGGAAAAAGGAGAGGCTCTAGTTTGAGTTCGCACCATAATTTTAGGGATTTTGGATGCTCAAACCAAGAATGTGAGAGTCAACGGTACGGTTCCAGTTTCTTAGTCTTTAGTTTTGATTCTATTTAATACTAGTGCCATTCATTCTCTCCTTTTAAGTTCTTTTGTACATGCCTTGGGATTAGAAATAGAGGAATTTAATGAATCCTTGATTATTATTTCACCCTTGGAGTAGGTGTGTGTGTGAATTGTACATGTAGATTTTGTAAGATAATGATTGGGGATAAGACTTTGGAAAGAAATTTGACTATAATTCCCATGAGTATTTATGATTGATCCTAGAGATGGACAAGTTGTTTAGGTAGGATGCAATTGTAGATTGTCACATTACAAAGGTAACCCTAGTGATTGATGGGAGGGAAGATGATCGTTTACCAGAGTGGTAATGATCGAGTAATGAGTAAGTGACTCATGAAAACATGTCTAGGTGTACAAGTAAACCTAGCATGCTATATATATATATGTATATACTTCCTTTTGTATTTGGAAGAGGAGTCTAATGTCATAGGAAGAAATGTAGCAATACTGAGGGCTGATGAGTTCAATGATGTCTTCTCCGATGAGTTATCTAGATTAGCATTGCAATGGGAGATTGAGTTGGCATTGAGTTACTCTCAGGGATTGCTTCAATTTCTGTAACACCACAATGATTGGCACTATAGAAACAAAGAAATTAAGGAAACGACTTTTAGGAACTTGTGAACAAAGGATATTCTTAGGATAATGTGGGATGCGCCAATTCTAAATGCTAAGAGACATGATGGTATGCTTAAGTTGTGTGTTGATTATCGATAGCTAAATCGGGTCACCGTAAAGGATAAGTATCCACTGCCCAAGATCGATGGATTATCCGGCTAGTTAGGTGGGTCCTAAAATTTCTCAAGGATGGATTTGCGATCAGGATAGTAGCAACTGCATGGCAAGGATGTTAAGTTTCTAGGGCATATCATCTAAGATAGAGGCTATAGTATGATGGGAATGATCGAAGATCGTGGCCATGATTCATAGCTGTTTAGGACTTGCCAGACAATACAGGTAGTACATGAAGGATTTCTCAAAGATAGCGGCTCCATTGACGTAGTTGATTAGGAAAAGGTTTCAGGCTTGAAAAGGATAAGGATTATGACTACGCTTTCCAAGAGTTAAAGAATCAATAGACTACTATTCATGTATTGGTTATATCGAGTAATGACGAATTTTACGAGGTCTACATTGATGCATC
Source organism: Artocarpus hirsutus (assembly GCA_946598075.1). Lineage (NCBI taxonomy): Eukaryota > Viridiplantae > Streptophyta > Magnoliopsida > Rosales > Moraceae > Artocarpus > Artocarpus hirsutus. The sequence continues at coordinate 24,887 of CAMOHE010049658.1, read as the reverse complement.
AGACAAGGACTCGGATGTGCGTTGATGTAACATGGATGAGTTGTGGGTTATGGATTGCGATGGTCGAGGCATCATGAGCAGGACTACCCTATACATGATTTAAAGCTTATCCCAGTTATTCACGTTTTGGGGATCTGAAGATGCTATTCGTATGGAGCAAAATTTTAGGTATTCTTGGATTACAGAAGCTTAAGGTATTCGTTCACTCAAAAGGATTCGAATTTGAGGCAACAGAGATAGATAGAATATATGAGGACTAGGATTTCTCACTACAGTATCATCTAGGTAGGGCCATCATGGATGTAGATATGCTCAAAAAGGAGACTTTAAAGATTCTCGCATATCTGGCACCAGAAGATTAGGAAAGACGCTTCCGTGAGTGAATATGGGCTGTAGTACCATGAAGACTTCGATCAGGCATCGGCTTATCTTAGGGATTCGACTTTAGCTCTTGTTTAGATGATGAAATAGAATCAATGATGAGACTGGCATCTTTAGGGAATATGGACACGAACACGGAACGAGGAGAAGTTTAAAGGTTGGGGACTCCTACGGATGGGTCATTGTAATCTCAAGGGATGTTTGGCAATGCCTACGACTGAGGGAGTGACGAATGCCTTGATGGATGAAGCTCACATATTTCAGTTCGCTATTCATCCAAGGAGCACTGTTATGCCCCGAAGTACGGGAGGTGACGTGGTAGATTAATTAAGTTAATTAAACAGAAATTGAATTAAAAACTGGGTTTTAGAATTTAATTTATAAACAACTTATGTGATAATTTTGAAGCCGTTTATTTAAAACTAGCAGTTATAATATTCAAACAAATAAAATAATAAAAAAAAAATAAGCGATGAAAAGATAGTAAAAATAAAAATAAAATAATAAAATAGAAGGTGAGGCGAGAATGGGTCCCACTGGCCCACATTTTGTGCACACATACACAGTATTAACAATATTACAATACAACCACAATCCAAAATAAAATAATAAAAAAGGAAAGTTAAGATTTTACATGCCTTGAATTTTTTTGTAATACAACCTACCCAAATCCTCTACTGGTCGTAAGTCCGATCAATGGACTCTTCTCCAATCCTAAGCTAATATCCACCTATGAGGTAAGATTTTAAAAACAAATAAAATGTGAGTGAAAGGCTCAGTAGGACTATAATTTGAAAATATTTAATTTTAAAAGAAATTTCATTAATCAAATAAATATGTAGAAAATGAACTAGAATAAACAAATAAATAGATGAAAAATTGATAAAAGCTTTCCTTACCAAAACAGTTTAAATTGGTCAACCAGAAAGAATAACATTTTCTTTTCCTGGACAAACTATATGTAAATCACCACCATAGTGGCCCAACTGGGTTTCGGGACCTGCCCCAAGGTCGCGCACTATACGACCCGATCTCTGATATGGCATCATGCCCCAAAATATATATATATATATGTATATATATCTTTTCATGATTATTAAAATCTCTTTTTACCAAATATAATCATTTACATTCTTTATGAGGTTTATTATAAAAACTACCTCAAACTACTATCTGTAAAAACATTCAATAAAATGCTCTTTCAATCAGTTATTGAAAACATTTTGATAAAATCCCTTTTAGGCCAAAATCATTTTAAAATCAGATTACTAAAGAAAAAGGGTAGAAGTCCTACCTCAATATTCGTGTCAGTGTCCCACACCGTAATCCTGGTCCGCTATACGTTAGCTCCGTGGATCCACGTACAACCTTAAATGAAAACTAGATCTATTAGTATCTAGTGTGAGATATTCTATGTTACTAAATCGTCTCATAGTGTCCTAGTGTGCCATTTTAAGTTTATAAAGTCATTTTACAAAGTTGGAGTTTCAATCGGGGTTCAAAACAATGAAAGCGGGTGAAAAATCACAAAATTTCACCATGCCTGATGGCCCTGCCGGTCGCCCTAGTTTGGCCGGCCGAATTGCATAGTTTGGCCTACAAGAAAGCCAAGTTCGGTCGGCCGAACTTTTCCAGGTTTGGCCTACCAGTCGGATGAATCCGGCCTGTCGAACATATGAATCTGGCCTACCGAACATGAAGTTTGGCCTGTCGATCTGGAAAAATTTTAGAATTTTCCAGGCACAGGTCTCGGCCTCCTCGAGCCCAAATCTTCAATCCTAACCTATTTTCTCAATTCTCAAGCATGGGTAATGATCACAATTGATAGAAAAACATAGTGGATTACTTTTTAATGCTTTAAAACAAGTTTTAAACAAAATTTTTGGAAAAATCAAAAAATAGAGAAAAATGGAGAAAAATAAAAAATCTTGATTTAAATCCATTTTTGATGAAATATAATTTGTATTCTAGTTATTCTAAATCCATCTAACCCAGATTGAAAGATTTCTAAGCTTAGAAAAGCTTAGATTTCAAAATGCAAGAAAATTTGAAAAATTTAAAAAGATTAGAAAATTTAAAACTAACCTTGAATCAAAGCTTTAAATCGAGTTTATGGTTGCTCAATCGTGTTCCCGAGCCTCCAATCCACTAGCTCGAGGCTTGAGATTGAATTTTGTTTCAAAATTTTGAGAGCGAATGAGAGAGAGAGACAAACCGAGAGAGAGAGAGAGTGAGAGTGCACGGGATAGAGAGAGAAGAGAGAGTATGAGTGAGAGTTAGAGAGAGAGAGACAGTGAGATTTATAAAGAAAATGAAAGGTTGTTTTCAAAAATACCACATCCTGCACGTGGTTTTCCAAGGTGGGACGTGTTGGTCATTTGACAAATTGTTTTGTTTCAAATTTCAAATAACAATTAAAATTAATTAAAAGTAATTAAAAATTATTTAAAATAATCAAAAAATAACATAGATTTAGAAATTTCACAAAGTGATCAAATTAAGTTTAAAATATTCATTATAGCACACTAATCTACCATCTTATACATTAATAACATTTAAATAAATTCTGGAGTGTTACAAGCACGAAGATATATCGCGTTTTGTAGAGGCAATACTAGTGGAAAGGCATGAAAAAAGATGTTCAAAAGTGCATAATTTGTCTTCAGGTGACAGCCAAGCATCAAGAGTCCGTTGGTCAGCTTTAGCATGGGAGCATGTCGTGGTGGATTTCGTCACTGGATTGCTGAGGACGGAGCAAGGGCATGATGCGATTTAAGACGTCATTGACGAGTTAAAAAAATCAGTGCATTTCATTCCCTTCAAGTCGGCGTGCTCAAGACGAGATCTTGGAGAGCCATATCTAGAGAATATGGTGTGGTTGCTTGGACTTTTCTTGTCCATCACCTCTGATAGAAATGTTTGACTTAACGCCAAGCATTGGTGGAGTTTTCAAGAAGCTTTAGGCACAGACTTGGATTTCAACACTGCTTTTCATCCTTAGACCGTTGGGTAGCCCGTGCGAGTTATTTAGATCCTCAAGGATACGTTGCACACATGTGTCTTAGACTTTGGCAGAGTTTGCACACAAGGTGGTAGTTAGGCAAGCATTAGGGTGGCATCGTTCAAAGCACCATATGGAAGGCCGTATTGATCACTAATGATTCAGGTAGGATCAGAGCACAAGATCATTATTGGACTGAAGAGACCCATGAGAGCAATGAAAGGGGTACTGCTATTCGTGAATCAGTTAAGAGCTACTCCGAATAGGTGAAAGAGTTAAGCGAATAAGAGACGCTGACCTTTAGAATTTGAGGTAGGGGATTTTGTTCTCTTAAAAGTTTTGCTGTGTAAGTGAGTTTCGTGTTTTGATGTGAGTGGCAAACTTGCACCAAGGTATGACAGATCATTCAGGATTTCTCAACGTGTTGGAGTGATCATTTATTGCCTCAATCTTTGTCCAAAACTCTCTCATGTTCATGTCGTATTCTGCATGTCGATGCTTTAGAAATGTCCGCCCGAGTCAAGCAAGATTACCTCAATTCATGATGTGCAGATTTAGGAAGACACGACCTACAAGGAGGCACATGATTAAATTATCAATCGAAAGATCATAGGTTTGTGACGCCGTGGAGTTCCATTAGTGAATGTGATGTGGTAGCACCACAGGACTAATTAGGCAACCTGAGAAATAGGGTCGAATATGCGGGAGTCGTATCCACTTTTATTTTGTTTTGGTTTTAGGTTGGTCCCTGAATTTCGAGGGCGAAATTTCTTTTAAGGGTAGAGAGTTGTAACACCCAAGGCTTAATTAAGTAAGATTAGTGTGTAAAACAGTGAATTAGTGTGCCATGATGCAAATTGAACCTAATTTAACTATTTTGTGATATTTCCAAATTAAAGTTACTTTTAATTATTTTTAACTACTCTTAATTATTTTATTTGTTATTTTGAATTTTGAAACAAAATAATTTGTCAAACATCCAATAAGCCCCTTTTTCAAAAAACTATATGTTGGAATAAGGGTTTTACTCTGTAAGCCACCCTTCTCCTCTATTTATTCCTCTTCCTCTCCTCACCCCCTCATTCTCTCTAGATTCTCTCTCTCTCCTCTTTCTCTCGCTCTCTTCTCCATCTCTCTGTACGTTTCACTCTCTCTTTCTTTCTCTTTGATTCAAAATTTTGAAGCTCAAGCTTTGACTCTCAGTTGGATTGGAGGTCTAGGAATGTGATTGAGCTTCTACAAACTCGATTTCAAGCTTGGATTAAAGGTTAGTTTAACTTTTTTTCAAAATTTCAAATTTTGTCTTAAACTTTAATTTTTCTTTGAATGTTGAAATTTGAGTTTGTTTTAGCTTAGTAAACCTTGAATCTAAGTTAATGAAACTCAAATCATCTAGAATCTAGGTTTGATTAGATGAAAATTGGATTGAATCAAGTTTTTTTTTTTCTTTATTTTTCTCCATTTTTGGATTGCTTGAAATTTACAATGTAAATTTTGTTTAAATGTGTTTAAAAGTGTTTTAGTACATTTTTCTATCATTTATAAACATTATGCATGCTCTGGGAATTGAAAAACATGTTTAAAATAAGATCTTGGGCATGGGGAGGCCAAGATTTGAAGTCTGAGTCCCTAGATTTTTTAACTTTGGCAGGCCGATCTTGATTATCGGCACGCTGGATTCATGAGTTTGGCATGTCGGACTCATATTGACGGTAGGCCGAACCTGAAACAGTTCGACAGGCCAGTCCTACGTGGCTGGTAGGCCAAACTACAAAGTTTGTTAGCCCAGACTGGGGATTCGACAGGCCAACCATAGTTTGTAAAATTTGTGATTTTTTATTGGTTTTCACTGTTTAAAACTATAGATAGGAACCTTAGCCTTATGGCATGATTTTGTGAATCTAAATGGCACACTAAGTTACCATAGGATAGCATAATAGTGTAGAATACCTTAAGCTAGATATTAATAGATCTAGTTTCCATTTAAGGTTGTTTGTGATTCTGTGGAGCTAACGTATAGCGAGTCAGAATTGTTGCACTGAGTCTGTGTGTAGGATATCGAGGTAGGACTTCTACCCCCTTTCTTGGTAGCTAGGTTTTTGATAATTTTGGACTCAAAAGATTTTTTTTAAATTGTTTTTAATAAACGACAAAATGCTTTAAATGTTTTCAAAATGGGCCTTTGGCCACAAAATGACTTCTTTCAAAATGATGGCTTTCCACGTGACTTCTTACAAAATGATTTCTTTAAAAATGAGTTTCAAGAAATATTTGAGATGAATTTTCTTAGTAATTTCATTACTTGATAAAAAAGGAATGATCATAGTGAATCAAATAAAGAATGTAAGTGAGAATACTTGGTAAGATGAAACCTAAATAAAGACATAATACCGGGCGCGTTATTAATGCCGTCTGAAATGAAATAATAAAAAGATGATGCCATACTCAAAGATCGGGTCGTATAGAGAATGACCTTAGGGGTAGGTCCCGAAACCTAGCTAGGCCACTACGGTGGTAATACTATGGCTTTGCCAAAGAACAAATAATAAAGAATAAATTCCAGATGAATAGAGATTCTAAAGGTAAGGATGAATTTATAATGTTTTATTTATCTTTCTAAAATTTTATAAATTATTTTCAAATATTAAAATTTATGTTTTCTTAATTTGATCATACTGAGCCTTCCGCTCACATTTCTTTATTTGTTTTAAAACCCTTTCCTCTAGGTGGATTGCAACTTAGAATCGATTGGGAGACAATAGGGAGGACATGTGAGTCGTTGGAATAATGCTTAGGTTATTTCTTTATTTTGATCAAGGCATGTATTATTTAAATTTTTATCTCTCGCATTAGACTGTGATTGTAAGATTTTATTATCGATACCATGTATGCACTCTAATGTGGGTTCGATGGGACCCAACTCATGTTTGTTTGTCTTTATTATTTTATTTCATGGTTAACTGTTTCAAAATAATGATAATTGTTTTAAAATGTATTTTTAAAATATCACGTTTTTCAAAATGCCCCCAAAACATTTAATTGGTGTTTTTAATCAAAAATATACTTTAATTAACTTAATTAATCTACCACGTCATTACCCGTACTCTAGAGTATGACACACAGTGGCTCACGTTTTTACTTTGTGGAATGGATCAACACTCCTGGGTGCACTAGAGGCCACAGCTTGGTTTCATATTGCTAGGGTGCCATTTCTTGGCGTGGGGGCGCTAGGTCCATGCTCCAATTTTCCAATGTCAACGCTTTTCATGGTTTTGTCACTTGAATGCAATTTTTTTGATATTAAAACACCTACAGAAACATAAATAAAACACAAAAAACCAAAAAAATAAAAAAATAAATATAATGAAAAGTGATAGAAAAATATGACAAATCATGTACTTATTAGCCACTTCTCAAACTAGTCGATGGTAAGTTGCTTTACATTTACCAAGCTGTCAAGACAACAACAGTCAATGTAGCACTTGTTCAAGAGGAAGGAAAACAACAACAACCAATTTATTATGTTAGTAAAATGTTGGATGCTGAGGTACAAATAAAATGATTTTAATAGCTACTCTAGCTTGTACATATATATTTTTTATTTTTTGAGTAATTTAGTCGTTTTTATGTTTATTTAAGTTTGAACAAAATTCAATCAATTATGTTTTCAAATATAGTTTATGTTATTTTTATTTTTATTTCAATATTTATTTATTTTTATTTTATTTTTATATTTTAGAAGGTGAAAAAAGCAAGTTTGAGGGCTTAAAAGGCATTTTTGAAGGCTTTGGATCAACGCATAGGTGCCCTAGTGCCAACTAAACCGTGCTCCAGTGCGAGGTCACAACAAGATGGCGCCCCTATGGTAGTAGAACCTTGTAGCCTCACGAGAAGAGGCATCAGGCCTCTCGAAAAGTAACATGTGCGGTAGCACCATATCATTTCCCACGGATGCATGCACCATTTTTCGTTGAAATACAAGGATTTCAAACATGTGCAATTGTGCATGTTTCACTCTGCCCCAATGCACTCCTTGTCTGATCCAAAGGAATGTGTTGATTTTGGGGAAGATTTTGGGGCAAATTTCTAGGTTTTTTAGAGTAGTTATAAATAGTCATTTTTAGGGTTTTAGAGAGAACATTAGGGGGAAGCTAATTTTCGGGTTTAGAGTAGCCACTTAAGTTTCAAAAAGGAGGAGAAGAAGAGCTTGAAGATTATCATCAGAGTTCCATCATTAGTTTATTTCTCAATTGTCTTCTTTTCTTTGAAATTCTTGTAAATTTCTATGGATCCCATTATTATGCTTTGATTTTTTATTTTAGAATTATTTGAAATTATAATGGCTAAATTTGTTAGTGTAGAAGGCTATGGACCCAAGTTAAAATTGTGTTTGGATAATTGCCTATAGATTATTGCGATTGAATTTCTATTTCCTTTTATTTGTGTTTCTATAAACTTAATTTCCTATTGTTTATGTTTTCTTGAATTTAATGTCTCTAATTGATTGATCACCAATTAGTTCATTTTATATTTAGGATTAGTACTTAGGAAAGGAAGATTTTTAACGTAGGTTTAGGAAACACAACTTAGGGAATTATAGAGTTGGAAGACTTATGATTCTCTTTATTGTTAATTAATAGAACTTGCACTAATGAGTCCTTAATAATTGGTTCTAAATTGGAATATTAGAATTAATAAATTTAGGTATTTCTCAATTGTGTACTTGGAAAAGGAGAGTTGAGATACATGAGTGTTCTAGGTTTATAAATTGGGGAGATTAAATTGATAATAATCCAGGAAATTTCCAAACATAAAGGAAACTAGGTGAAATAGTTCCTCTAGACTTGTTGTTTTTATTCTCATTATTTTTCATATTAGCTTATTTCTATCTTCTTGTTTAATTAAAAGTTCTATTAAAATTGAGATTGTCTAGATAAAATTAAAAGTTCTTGAACCATTATAGATGCTAAAAATTTAGTAATCTAATCATTGAGAAGATCAACACTCTAATACTACTTTATTACTTACAACCGTACACACTTGCACATGATCAGACATGGTATTTTATCCTATGATCGAGAAGCTAGCTATTGCCCTGATCATTGTTGCCAGAAAGCTTACACCATATTTCCAATGCCACCTAATCACAATTTGGATAGCTTTTCCTTTATCAGCAATCCTCCATAAGCAGGATGCATCCGGACGACTCATGAAGTGGGCAATCGAAAATAGATTGCATTGAAATCATAGGTCCTTGCAAATTTTGTAGCTGAAAGGACTCTAGAAGCAGCAATTGCCTTTTACAAGGAAAGCCAACTAGACAACATGACGCTCTAAGTCTACGGTTCTTCTAATATTCAAGGAAATAGAGTTGGGATTTACTTGAAGACACCCCACTAAAAAGATCATCTAGCAATTTTTCAAGCTAGGCTTTAAAGCGACCAAAACGAAGCATAATATGAAGCGACAGTAGCTGGCTTGCAATTTGCCAAAAGATGACTAAAGATGATGAGCGGCTCACAGCGAATGATCAACTCAATAAAAGGAGACTATGTTGCCAAAGACATGAAGATGACAGCTTACTTGGAAACAAAAACAATATCATCCCCAATTCAAGATTTGTGGATTTGAGTAGGTTCCATGAGAGTCGCATGTGCAAGGCTCATCAATCAAAAGCAACTGAAGCACTCGAACTCAGTTGGATTCCTAGAACAATCTTGCATCAAGAAGTTGACTCCACAAGAAATCAATGACATTGACTCGTCATTTAATTCATTCATTACCTAAAGGAAGAATGACTCACAACCGATAGGCAAGAAGCCCAAAAACTAAGGCTACAATCTGCAAGCTACAAGGTACACTTTAATAGATAACAAGCTTTATTGGATGTTACACTTAGGGCCATACCTTTGATGTTTCACACTTGAAAAAGGATACTACGTCATCTGAGAGATCCACGAAGGAAATTGTGGCGACCACTGGGGCCCAAGATCACTTGGATTCAAGGACCTAAGACAAGGCTTCTATTGGCCTACCATGAAAGCAGATTTGAAATGAGAATGAGGGAGGTGCACCACAATAGTTATAGAGAGTAAAAATGAGGAAAGAATGACCAAATAAGATACAAATCCCCATCAAATGTCCAAATTGATTTGGAAGGCCAAGATTGTGCTTCAACAAAGATCCAGATCGATTTAGGTAGGCCTAATCATTTTGAAATGCAAGAGTGCACCCGTAAAGCTTCAGACTTCTTCAACATGTCACACCCATGTCAAATCACCACTACATGCACCAAATTGAGGATGCCAAATAAAGAAGTTTCTTATTTCTTAGTCAACCTAGAATCAACTTTAGAATTAGGCAATAAGGAGGCCAAACTCGTCTGCTATAAATATGGGATTGATTCCGGACCTTAGACACACTGTATTGAGCACAATTGCTCTCTTTATCTACTTTTCTCTATAAAACCCCTCCTCTTTCTCTCTTATTTTTCATCAACTTTATTGTATCTGAGACTTGTACTTTGACTTGATATGGTATAACTCCGAGACCCTACAGTAGACATAGCCTCTATTTTGGAGGTGAACCAATATAAATAGGTGTGTTTGTTTACTTTTGTTGTACTTTACTTTTTGCTCTTGTTACAAGTCAACTCAACACAAATCGATGATTTACATAGTGCTCCCAAGAATGGCCATTCGCGCTTAAAACAAGTTGTAGAATTTGCCCTCTATGGAACTTCTTCCAAGCATCCTAGTATGCAGTCACACCCTAACACTCCTGTTGAAGCTTTAATCATCAATTACCATAAATCTGAACTTGTTAAGAGGTTGTGATAAAGCTAGGGGTTATAATCTGTGCCTCGGAAAAGCCAACTTGCCTTTCTTTATTGTTCTGGATTATGGGGATTTACCTAATGTTTTCTAAACAAACGATAATGGTATGGAATTTACATATAATGATAAGGATTTGCAACGAATAAAAGCTATTGCCACTTGGAGGTCAATCTCTTTAAGATTCTTCTCCCACTTGCATAAGTTATCTACAACTGGCACCACTAATTTTGGAATTGACTCAAAAGATGCAGGGCTATATCATCTTATGTACCTATAGTATTAACCATATCTTGATCAACATTAAAGTAGAAGGGGTGGATTGTGAAACAGTTGTGCCTGCTCTTAGAAAATACTTGAAAACAAGCGAAATGCTGAATTGTCCTTCTAAAAGGACCATACTCGGGTATCACCAGCAGATTTTATAATGTTGCTACTGCATACCATGAACAAGTATTTTATGTCTTACTAATTTCAACTTATTTGACAGACGCTTGTTCTTGTTGTGTAAGTGTTTAGTTTGCTCCGGTAAAGGCCATTTTGGTACTGCTTTTGGAGAATACTAAAAATCTTTTGCAAATAATACAGTATAAGTAGTGAATTTATATAAAAGTATTCGAAAATTCTTTGCATAGACACTCAACGCAAGTTTAGTTATTTGAAGAAGTTGGGATTTTTAACTTTTTCTTTCCACTTAGGCTTCTCCATTCGCAGTAGAAATCCTTGCAGAAAAAAACATTGGACAATCTTGAACTGCTCCTAAATATATTTGACTTGAGTAATAATCTTTTAAAGAGAAGTATTTTTTATTTTGGAGTAAAAGACTAACAAGAATACTTGAAAATCAAGGCTACGTACCGTAGTAAAACAGTAATTGGCATATAGTTTTGTATTGTTACATTCTATAATATACAAAATTCTCCATGCAGAATCGAATGAAAAATTCAAATAAAACTAGGAGCCAGGGATAGGTGTGTTTAGGAAAAAAAGAAAACGAAAGAAGAAGCTGTTGTTAGTGATGTACCCTAGACCAATTATATAATGACCACATTTTGACTTCGTTACATTTTGTATTTTATTAATAAAGAGGCATTTTCATCATTGTTTTTTATTCTAATTTCACGAATAACTAATTCTGCATAAGGTCATCAAGTATGTAACTTGATAGTAAAACTCTTAGTTAAAAATTGAATTCTATTCTAAATTTTCCTTAGTCGGTCATTATTAGGATAATAATGAATGAAGACTAGTATGAAATTTGACTGATGATTATGTTTTACTAATCATGTGTATGAGAAACTAAGTCAACTCATAAATACATATTTAAGAAAGGATGTATTGGATCAACCCGCTATGAGAATACTGTATGGATAATTGCCATAAGTGATTCTCATCACAATAGTATTATCCTAGTCCTCTGACCTGAAATCACCATTGTTTCCTATATAACAAGTTCTATATTTTGACACATTCTAATATTATCTTTAACAAGATGATGGAATGGATTGTTGTTGGATATAGAGTGAATCATGTGAGGAATGTGAGTGATTAAGAAGGAATTTGTCCCTCATTTATTATGAGAAAGATATCTATGGGCCCCTCAATAAGTTAGACTGAAAAAAAATGTATGGCCATACTCGGTCTACTTAAGATTGAGAAATAATATGATTGAATAGTATAAGGATGACATAAACCATGCCTTATGTTCAATCAAGGTATCTAGTGACAAAAGGACGTTAATACTTATTGTATATTAGGTTATGTCGGATTATTGACATTCGCATAACTTAGGTAATAATAATATCTTGCTAGAGGCCGCTTATGATTTGTGGGCCAGAAACAGAATTTCACACCCACCACCAACGTTGTGTGAACCTACAGGGTCGCACACTTAGAACAGACCAAAAACAAATTTTGGGTTTACAGTGACTAGGTTCAAAAACCTAATAATGTCCAGCTTCGATGTACTAGTTATGTCTAGGTTCATTAAATCTGACATTGTTTAGATTCTATGAATCATATTTGAATTACAGTTTATCCTAATTAAAATCTGACTCTTTCTCGAAGTCAATATATATATATATATATATCTGTTTTAGGGTCTCTGGCTGAATTAGAAGAGAAAAGGTGTTCTCTTATTCTAAAAGGCAAAAACATTAAAACCCCTAAAAATTTGAGAAAGTCATTGAACGCAAGAAGAGGGTGCTAGCACAACAATTTAGTTTTTTGAGAGAGTCTGTTTGTGTGGATACCTGCAGAGGGCGTTGCTCTAAGTAACAACATCTGAATCCGATCTTGAATACAAAAACCTCGAGTTAGGGTGTCGTCAAAGTGAACTCGCTCTCTTCCTTCCAGCAATCTTGCCCTTTTTGTCGTCCTAGTAAGATTTTATGACTTTCTACTGCTTACTTGAATCACAAAATCCAACAAAACACAATAGTGGTATCAGAGCGACTTGTGAATTCATTTAAATTGATTATATATGGTTCTGTGTATAAGTGATATGCATGGATACTATTTATACATTAATTAGATTAATGTGTTTAAGATTTTATTTTATTAAACATTTTTACCATGTTGATTTGATTAATACATTTTCTGTTTCTTGTAACCTATTGTTGTTAATTTGATTAATACTACAATTTAACAAGAATCTAGTAATCTATGTTAAGAGGATTAAATGATATACTATAAATCTGGTTTTGGTTTTATTAAGGTGGCGAACTGTTTAAATGTTAAATAGTGATAACCTGTTTTGAACAGTTTAATATATATCATAGGGTCTATTTAATTGTTAAACAAGGATGATCAATTTACAACAGATCAATAAATTTCATAAATCTGTTTAAGTGTTAAACAAAGATTAATTAATTTTGTTATAGTGGGATTGCCACAAGGGTCGTTGCCCTTGGGACCCCACCATGGGCATTGTCTCTTGACCTCGAATTGATTTGTCATATAAATCGTTTTGGTCATAATAAAAATTTAACTTTAATGATATTATATTATTATGTTTATGTGTTTAGTGTGAATTGCATGGTGCATAGCATGACCCTTTTATACCAATGTGATTGGCAGGTTTTATTTAATTTTATTTTGGGTTTGTAATTTTAAATACGGCCTGCATGTCATTTTTCAATTTGTTCTAATTTATTTATTCATTTAGTAGAAATGGAATAGTTTAGATTGCAATTTGAAATGTAAAATCAAAGCCCAAGAACAAGATAGATGGAGGTTCAAGATGGAGGTCCAAGATTGAGGCTTAAGATGGAGTCCGTTTGTGGCAATCTAAGGAAATCCATGGAGATGAAGATTAGAATTGACCATTAACCTTCATATTGGCTAATGAAGATCAATCTAGATTTGGGCCATGTTATGACACGCTTATTGTGTTATTATTATGCTATGTATGTGATGTGACATAATAATAAACAATAAAATAAACTTAAAGTAGAACCCTCACTAAATATTAAGTCATTAAAATGCCTCCCATAATTCAACACTTGTCAAGACTTGGATTGCTAAATATAAGTTCTGCCAAAGCAAGGTGTGTTAAGCCATCTAAGTAAGACAAGATGGATAATAGTGATATCCATATGTTTGAAATGGTTAGACTTAACTAGGTTATCATTATGGTTTTGGACCTAGGGCATTAGATGGGATTTTAATTAGCCGGGACATGTGATGTCAAATCCTATATTTATCCAAGAGGTACATAAGATGTAATTTGTAAAGTGTTACCTACCTAAATAACCATACTTTAGGATAAGCCAAAGCTTACTTAAAGTGAGGTGAAATATGGATCTTGGCCTACTAAAATTACAATTGTTGTGATTGCCAAATTAATATTGAGGGCTATTAATTTGATAAAATTAGTAGGATTTAAATTCTACCTCATTAAAAATTGTTTAATAAAATGCTAAGTACTCTGTGTATATATTTGTTGTAGATAATGGCATCAAACACCACATCTAACTTATCACTACAAACGATCCTTTAGAAGGATAAGCTCAATGGGACTAACTTTCTTGACTGGTACAGAAACATGAGAATTGTTCTTAAGCAAGAGAGGAAGGAATATGTCCTTGATCAACCTATCCCTGATGAACTAGTTGTTAATGCTCCTAAAGCTCAAAAGGATGCTCATAGCAAGCATCTCAATGACTCTATTGATGTCACTTGCCTCATGCTTGGAAGCATGGAATCAGAGCTTCAGAATCAACTGATGGAAATGGAAGCTTATACTATGATAGGCCATCTCAAGGAAATGTTCCAAGAGAAAGCTAGAATTGAGAGGTTTGCCACCTTAAAGGCATTACTTTCATGCAAGTTGACTGTTGGCAGTTCAATAAGTCCTCATGTTTTGAAGATGAAGGGCCCTCTTGATCATTTGTAGAAACTTGGTCTTGAGATTAGCCAAGAGTTGGCTGTTGACATCATTCTCTAATCTTTGCCAGATGCTTATGATAGGTTCGTTATGAACTACAACATGTATAATATGGAGAAGACTGTTTCTAAGTTGCATGGGATGCTTAAGACTACTGAACAGAACATCAAAAATACCAAAGATGTTCTGATAATTAATAAAGGAAAAGGTATGAAAAGGAAAGGAAAAGGATAAGAGCACGATAGGGCTCCTAAGGACTTTAAGAAGCCTAAGCCTAATCCTGAACCTAAGGCTAAACCACCAAAGGATGGAGTATGCTTTTTCTGCAATGAGCCTGGTCATTGAAAAGGAAATTACAAGCTCTATTTAGATGATCTAAAGAAGAAGATGAGTAGTGCGACTAATCCTTCAGGTATTTATGTTATAGAAGTCAATTGTCTACTTCTGATTCCTAGGTATTAGATACTGGATCTAGATCACACATTTGTACTTATGTGCAAGGTCTTAAGAGGAGTAGAATTTTGGCCAAAAGCCGAAGTGGACCTACGAGTTGGAAATGGAGCAAGAGTTGCTACTTTACCTGTAGGAACATATGAGTTGACTTTGCCTAATGGACTTGTTTTAAGTTTAGAAAATTGTTATTATGCACCTGCTATGAGTAGGAATATTATTTCTATTTCTTGTTTGAACAAGGAAGGTTTTGAGTTTATTATTAAGAATAATAAATGCTCCATTTACCGTGATAACATTTTCTATGGATATGCTCTTAGAATGAATGGTCTTTATATTCTGACAATTGAAAACACAAACGAAAAGTCCATCTATAATGTTAATGCAAAGAAGCTTAAATCTAAAGATTTAAACTCTACCTATCTTTGGCACTGTCGTTTGGGCCATGTAAATGAGAAACGTATTTCAAAACTCCATCAACATGGGCTTTTGAATTCATTTGATTTTGAATCATTGAAGTATGCGAGTCTTGTTTATTAGGGAAAATGACTAAGACACATTTTACTGGACATAGCGAAAGGGCTAATGACTTATTGAGCCTTGTAACTTTTGATGTATGTGGACCATTAAGTTCCACTGCTAGAGGAGATTTTCAGTACTTCATTACTTTCACAGATGATTTCAGTAGATATGGCCATGTCTATCTAATAAAACAAAAATCTGAATCTTTTGAAAAGTTCAAAATTTTCAAAAATGAAGTACAAAATCAACTTGGTAAAAGCATTAAAGCACTTCGATCAGATCAAGGTGGTAAATACTTAAACCAAGAATTCATTGATCATCTTAGAGATTGTTGGATAGTCTCACAATTAACTCCACTAGGAACACCACAATGGAATGGTGTGTCTGAACAGAGAAATCAAACTTTATTGGATACGGTTCGATCTATGATGAGTCAGTCATATCTTTCAATATTCTTTTAGGGGTATGCTCTAGAAACTGCTACGTTCATACTGAATAGAGTTCCATCAAATGTGGTTCAAAAGACACTATATGAGATGTGGACAGGGAAGTTGCCTAACTTGTCTTTTCTTAAGATTTGGACATGTGAGGCTTATGTGAAGCATCAAATTTCAAATAAATTGGCACCAAAATCAAACAAATACCTTTTTGTAGGATATCCTAAAAAAACTAAAGGATATTACTTCTACAATACTTCTGAGAACAAAGTGTTTGTTGCTTGGAATGGTGTCGTTTTAGAAAGAGAATTCATTTCTAAAGGAACCAGTGGGAGTAGAGTTCAACTTGAAGAAATTCAAGAACCACAAAATAGCATTGAACCACCTATGGAATCTCAATTGGATCAACAAATAGTTGTTGAGCCTACACAAGTAGCACAAAGCTCGAGGAGGTCTAGTAAGACACGTCAGAGCCCTAAGAGATATGGATTTCTCTTAACTGATAATAATGATGTGATGATTGTGGATCAAAATGAGCCCACATCCTACTAAAAGACCATGAATAGCCTTGACTGTGATAAATGGCTAGAAGCCATGAAATCAGAGATGCAATCCATGTATGATAATCAAAAATGGACTTTGATTGATCCACCTGATCGTTTAAAGACTATTTGGTGCAAATGGGTTTTCAAAAAGAAAACAGACATGGATGGCAATGTGCATACCTTTAAGGCAAGATTGGTTGCAAAAGGTTTCAAGCAAACACATGGTATAGACTATGATGAAACTTTTTCACGAGTTACTATGCTTAAATCCATTTGGATTCTCCTCACCATAGCTACATACTATGATTATGAGATTTGGCAAATGGATGTCAAAATAGCGTTTCTTAATGGAAACCTACTTGAGGATGTATATATGACATAACCCAAGGGTTTTGAGTCCTAAGAGTTTTGGAAAGGTTTACAAACTTCAAAGATCCATTTATGGATTGAAGCAAGCATCTAGAAGTTGGAATCTTCGTTTTGATGAAGCATTCAAAGAGTTTAGCTTCACCAAAAATGAAGATGAGCCTTGTGTTTACAAGAAGTTTAGCAGGAGCGCAATAATCATTCTAGTGCTATATGTTGATGACATATTACTCATTGGAAATGATATCCCTACTCTACAAAATGTTAAATCATGGTTAGGGAATTGTTTCTCAATGAAAGACTTAGATGAAGCTGCCTATATTCTAGGCATCAAGATCGATAGGGATAGATCTAAGAGGTTTATTGGCCTAAGTCAGAGTACATACATTGACAAAGTATTAAATAGGTCTAGTATGCAAGATTCCAAAAGGGGATTCTTGCCAATGTCACATAGAATTAGTTTTAGCAAGACTCGGTGTCCAATGACACAAGATGAGTGAGACCACATGAATAAGATTTCATATGCTTTTTCTATTTGATCTATCATGTATGCAATGTTATGTACTCGATGGAGGTCTCATATGCCTTAAGCATAACCAGTAGATACCAATCAGATCTAGGTGAAAGTCACTAGACAGTAGTCAAGAATATCCTTAAATATTTGAGAAGAACTAAGGATGCATTCTTATTGTATAGAGGAAAGGAAGATGAGCTTGTTATAAGTGGTTACACAGGTGCCAGCTTCTAATCGACAAGGATGACTTTCAATCGCAGTCAGGTTATGTGTTCTATTTGAATGGAGGTGCAGTGAGCTGGAGAAGTTCAAAGCAAGACACCATTGCTGATTCTACAACATAAGCTAAGTATATAGCAGCCTCAAAAGCAGATAAGGAAGCAATTTGGATCCAAAAGTTTATTAATGGATTCGGTGTTGTTCCTAGTATATCAAATCTAGTAGACTTGTATTGTGGTAATAACGGGGCCATAGCACATGCTAAGGAACCTAGATCACATTAGCGGTCTAAACACATACTTAGGCCTTATCATCTCATTCGAGAAATCATTGAGAGAGGAGACATAAATATATGTAGAGTACCTACAAATGACAATGTTCCTGATCCACTCACTAAGCTTCTTCCACAACCCAAGCATGAGAGTCATACTAGGTCAATGGGTATTAGATACAATATTGATTGGGCCTAGTGCAAGTGGGAGATTGTTAGTGATGTGCCGTAGGCCAATTATGTAATGACCACATTTTGACTTCGTTACATTTTGCATTTTATTAATAAAGAGGCATTTTCATTATTATTTTTTATTCTAATTCTATGAATAGTTAATTCTGCCTAAGTTCATCAAGTATGTGACTTGATAGTAAAACTTTTAGTTAAAAATTGAATTCTATTTTAAATTTTCTCTAGTCGGTCATTATTATTGGGATAATAATGAATGAAGACTAGTATGAAGTTTAACTGATGATTATGTTTTACTAATCATGTGTATGATATGAGATATTAAGTCAACTCATAGATACATATTTGAGAAATGATGTATTGGATCAATCTGCTATGAGAATACTGCATGGATAATTGTCATAAGTAATTCTCATAACAATAATATTATCCTAATCCTCTGACCTGAAATCACCATGTTTCCTACATGATAAGTTATATATTTTGACACATTCTAATATTATCTTTAACATGATGATGGAATGGATTGTTGTTGGATATAGAGTGAATCATGTGAGGAATGTGAGTGATTAAGAAGGAATTTATCCCTCATTTATTATGAGAAAGATATCTATGGGCCCCTCGATAAGTTAGACTGAAGAAAAATGTATGGCCATACTAGAATGAATTGATAAGGGTTATCAATATTAGTCTACTTAAGATTAAGAAATAATATGATTGAATAGTATAAGGATGACATAAACCATGCCTTATGTTCAATCAAGGTATCTAGTGACAAAAGGACTTTAATGCTTATTGTATATTAGGTTATGTCGGATTATTGACATTTGCATAGCCTGGGTAATCATAATGTCTTGCTAGAGGCCGCTTATGATTTGTGGGCTAGAAACAGAATTTCAAGCCCACCATCAATGTTATGTGAACCTACAGGGTCACACAATTAGAGCAGACCAAAAACAAATTTTGGGTTTACTGTGTCTAGGTTCAATGAACCTGATAATATCCAGATTTGATGTACTAGATATGTCTAGGTTCATTAAATCTAACATTGTCTAGATTTTATAAATCATATTTGAATTACAGTTTATCTAGTTAAAATCTAACTTTTTCTCGAAGTCAATATATATATATATATATCTATTTTAGGGTTTTTGGCCAAATTAGAAGAGAAAAGGCGTTCTCTTATTCTAAAAGACAAAAAGATTAAAAACCCTAAAAATTAGAGAGAGTCATTTAACGCAAAGAGAGGGTGCTAGCACACCAATTTAGTTTTTTGAGAGAGTCTGTTCGTATGAATACTTGCAGAGGGCTTTGCTCTAAGTAACAACGTCTGAATCCGATCCTGAATATGACAAAATCGAGTTAGGGTGTCACTGGAGTAAACTTGCTCTTTTCCTTCCCACAATCTTGCCCCTTTTGTCATCTTGGTAAGATTCTATGGCTTTTTTAATCAATCTAATCAAATTACACAGATCCTGTGAGGGTTTTGTAGGAATTAGTTTTGATTTTGCGTTGCTTATTTGAATCACAAAATCCAATAAAACCCAACAGCTGCTTAGGTCAAACCAGGAATTTACGAAACACTAAGCTACTCAAAAGATAGGACTTACATAGCAAGAACAAATTATGTGAAAAACCTAACAACAGTTACTAGTGAAAGATTCTCCAAGCTATATTGAGTGGAATATGCCATAATTTAGGAATTAATATTTTTATTCAAAAACTCTTAATTGTAATAAATGTTGTTATTTGGAGAGTAGTCCCAAAAGACAAACATTTCTACTAAATTATGCTAGGTATTTCAAAAGGCATAAGTACTTGAAGGATCAAATGTTAAACAAACGATTATAAATACCTAAAAATGATTTCCACTATCATAAAATGGTCTCTATCTGGCCAATCCCAAGATATGAAAGGCCAAATATGAGAGGCCTTTGGGCCTCCAACGAGACAAAAAGCATTCAAGTCAAAGCTGTTGGAACACCTGCCTACTATATGGAAACCTGGGCATTAGATAAGAGTCCACACAAATCAGGCAACTGACCTTCCAAGGTCACACAACTTTTTGAGATTTGGGTCGTTGCTAGTAACTAGCTCATGCCAATTGACAAGTCGATGCAAGGCTCCAGGTTCATGTCGACCCTATGTAGATGTGACAAATTATGCCAAAACCTCAATACGTCTATTGATTCCCTTCAAGACGACTCTAAACTCTCAAGTCTTAACCAATTTATGAAAAAGTAGGATCAAGACTTATGGGGAGAGGCAGTGAGCGATCACCCTTATTTATGGGTCGATAAGTAATTATTCAAATATATGATCAACTGTTCAATCGATACTAATTTATGAGTAAGTTAAATGACTCTTTGGTTGACATTGACTTTCAAGTCAATCGAAATCAAATCTTTAAGTTGTATTTTTGACTATGTGATTCTAGAAAGCATAAGTAATCAGTTAAGCAACACTATAGTGGAAGTATAAATTTACTAGTTGGTTACCAAAGTTCCAACAATCATGCAAGCAAAGAAAGCACAATGTGAAAGCAAGCTAAAACAGATTATGAGGCATTTAAGGGAAGCATGGAAAGCAGCAAGCATAGAATGTCAAGCATGTTAAGAGAAAGCTAAGTAAGCAAGTAAACAATCTTGAAGTAGCTACAAAAGAGCCCAAAGTCACCACCACCCTGTAAAATATTGTCTTAGCCTTTAAAGGCAATGCGAGGAAGCTAAATCAAAAGAAAGAAAAGAAAAAGGGGCTCCATTACTTCAATCTTCAATTGGATGATACTTTTTTCGTCGACTATAGCATATGCCTCACCAATCACTCCCTTTCTGGTCTATCCATCGACTCATGCCTCCTTGACTCCCAATGGCTTATCGACTTCTCCAAGCTACTCTCCAAGATCCTTCTTTGCTTCATCTAGAACAACCTTCTTAAGCTTAGCAATCTATCTAGCTAGATCCTAAGAGACATGCTTGCCATCGTGATACTTCCAAAACAGCTCCATGTAACCAGTCACCCAATCTGTCAAGAAGCTATCATGACCTTTGCTATACTTTTTTAACTTCGGATGAAGCTTGCCTTCTTGATTGTTGGAAGAAGCATTCTCCTTTTTGTTCTTGCATTCAGATCTTTATGCTTCTTCCTCGAAGCCTAGCAAGAGCCGAGCAAAGAAGATGGCTAACATAAGTCCTCTTTAGATGTTCTGCAAAAGAAGGAAACATTAGAAGCAAGCAAGCAAATATGCAAGTCGATCAAAAACTTGAGATTGGAGCTTACCTTAATAGTCTCTCAAGAAAATGACTTGGCATGTTCTTAAATGTTGTGGGTCAGCAAAAGAACTCTATCAACATCAATCATCAGACCAGCACCTACATGGCAAGTAGGCTGCTGGTAGTTGGCTTGGAGCAACAATTCAGTCGGCATAGCAAGCATGAATGGTTTGGCTTTGGCCTTCCTCTTTTTAGCCGCCCTAGTGTTTGGAGAAGGACGACTTGAGATAAGAGTAGTGCACTCAACCTTAATGATTTCTAGATTGATCGGGGGCTTCCTAATCCCTATAAGCATTCACCTTGCTGGTTGACTTCCTCTTGCCGACCTTAGCAAGCATCTCCTTCGGAGACATGATTGACTTCCATCTTTGATGCTGTAAACAATAAGGAAACACGACTCAAAAATCAATGTACTCATTAATTGATTCAACTAAACAAGAATGTGCAAATGTTAAATTATTTTTACTTGACATAGCCTTTAGAGCAATGGCTATAGATTGAGTCCTAGAGGCAAAACGATTGCCAATGTTGTTGGCATCATAAGGCTTGGCAATCCAATCTTTTAGATGCACAAAAACGCTAAAAGGCTTGTTCCAAGTTTGCTCTACAATTAAAAGGAAAAACTTAGCCAATTGATCAAGTAACTAGAAGAAAAAATCACAAATTAGCAAGTAAGCAACTCACTGGTTTGATCACAAGTGATTAGAGTTGCTTGGCAACAAGCAAGAACATCAATGTTCCCCCTCATCATGAAATGTTTATTCTTCCATTTCTTATCCACGAACTTGACATCCTCAGTAACTAAGGAGTTCTTCGAATGAGTCACAAGGATGAAACGACTTTTCGACTCAAAGTTTTCCTTCAAGAAGTACAAGGCCTTGAAGTCCTCACAACTAAACTCGACTCTAGCCTTTTCCACTAGATCCAAACATGTAGCAAAACTATCCATGAGTTCGACATCAATTGGGGAACTGACATTCTCTAGTTCATTGACACCTCTATTGCAAGCGGCAAGAGGCGGAACATCATCCCCAATTCTAAGAACAACCCATACATAGCAAACCAACCATCAACTTGGTAGCTATTAGCCAAATCGCCATCATTAGGCACCCTCAAATCGCCATGTTGTCACTTGTTACACATTTAAATTAAATGTATATAGTATATACTACAATAACTAGTATTGGTAATATTATATTCTCCCAAAAAAAAAATTATGGTAGCTTTTAAACAACATGTCGTTGATTCTATAAAAAGATCTTGAAAGCTTGGCAAATTACCACATATCAATCATTTGATCAATTTGAAAAGCAAAAATGGCATATTCCTTAAATATGGGCAA
This sequence comes from Artocarpus hirsutus, assembly GCA_946598075.1. Classification (NCBI taxonomy): domain Eukaryota; kingdom Viridiplantae; phylum Streptophyta; class Magnoliopsida; order Rosales; family Moraceae; genus Artocarpus; species Artocarpus hirsutus. The sequence continues at coordinate 2,158 of CAMOHE010049658.1, read as the reverse complement.
AATATGATAACCTGTCTTCTAAACATGAGCTGATTTTGTTTTAGTTGAAGAATGTGCAAAGATTTTGCAAAGAAAACAAAGAAATCTAGAAAACTTCGATAACCACCTATTAGAAACAAATTAAAACTATAAAACGAGATACATATAGATTTAAAGCTCATAGAAATGCATACGCAAATCAATTTCACAGGTATCCACGGTAACTCTATAGTTGTAGCAAACATTTACTAGAAGTTCAAGGAACCAAAAATAAAAAATAAATAAATAAACATGCTATAAATTTTCACAGCAAATTCAGCATATTGTAATATTGACGGACAAAATAGAAAGTGTATGCTTTAGATGGGATCCTTGTCCCGTGTTGTACACCTTTTTCATTCATGATTAATAAAGTTTGGTGTTTTATAAAAAATTGAATAATCATAAAGTGAAAAAGATATAAAGAATCATTTATTGTCTCAATCATTTGATGTATTAGGAAACAAAAGCACTACAAAAGAAATACATCTTCTCAATAGTACTCATCACCTTTTTGGTATAAAACAATGATAAGAGCAAGAGTAAGCCCCAAACAGAATTCAATGGAGGATAACGACTTCCAAACCTCTAAGATGTTAGTTGCTCATCTAGTGTATATCAATCATTAGTATTCCACTTAATCTTTTTTTTTTTTGGTAATATCATGTGTTTTTGCCCAGTGAAGAAAAAAACCCAAATTGAAACAAGCGGTTTGGGGAAATGGTTCTTGCTCCTCACAAGCCCTTTTATACTCTACTGCCACCACCTCTACTTCTTCTTCTTCTTCTTCTTCTTCTTCTTTTCTTTTTTTTTTTACACACATGTATATACATACCTACATATCGAGGTGGTAAGGTGGCCGATGTTTTTTGGGGCTTTTTGGAGAACTCCCATTTTTCTTTTTTTAAGCTGTGGATGAGTCTTCCAAAAGCTATGAGATCTGAGTGCTTTTCATTTCTCTCTTCTTCTTTTTTTATTTTTTCATAGTACGTATTTTACTATATAAGCCTTCGTTTCTGATTCATTTATTTGTTTCTTTGAAAATTTTTAAATGGTTTGTTTCTGCTTCATTTATTTATTTCCTTGAAAAATTTTAAATGTTTTTTTTTTTAAATCTCAGGGGTTTTGTGGGTGAAACAAAAATTCAGGGGAGTAAAATGCAAGAGACATGTTCCTTTTTTTCTTTTTCTGGGCATATGATGATACATGTACTGGGTTCTGAGTAGTTTATTGATGGAAATGCAACCTAGAAAGCTTTATTTCAACCCAATATGATTTTATTTTGCTTTTCTCTTAAATTTTTGGTTTTCATTTGTTCATACTCTTGTTTTTTTTCCCCTGTTCAACTAACACTTAGTTTTGGTGTCTCAGTATCTGAATGAATGCTTGTTAGGTTTATGCATTGATTTGTGCTATAGTATTTTTCTAAGCAATATTTTGGTTGTTTTGTTTCATATGTAGTTCTTTAAGGTTAGAGAGGTATGCCTTGTTGCATTTGCCCTATGATGGAAAAATATACTATTACCTAGCTAGAAACTGTAACTTAACTGAAAATAGGGGAAATCAAACGTATCAACTGTAACTCCTTAAATTTTAAGCTAGGGGTCTAGTTAAAATTATATGAATTTGTTTTATTTTATCACTTATGTATTGATTTTTTTTTTTACTTATGAAATTGCCATGTGTTTATGGGATGATAGAACTTCATGCAAAGGTGTTATATATATGTATCTCGTATGTTAATTATAAGTATTAATACGTTTATATATATATATATAAAATATATAAATTTTTTAAATATAAATAAACGTTAATTTATATGTTAATTGTAAGTTAATTTACAAGTATTCTATATATATATAAACGTTATATTCTATATATAAATATTTCTATATATATATTTATCTTTACGTAATATAAGAATTAATATGTTTCTATATATAAGGTTAATTCGTATAAAAATAAAAGAAAGGAAAGTTATGTTATATATTAATGTAATGTGCACAATATTTTTTACTATTGTATAATTGTCGTGGATAATGACTAACGTAATTTATGTATATGTGTGTGTGTTTGTTGCTGTATAATTTTGATTTATTGGCATATTATCTTCTCTTTCCTTATTCCATATGGGGGAATA
>CAMOHE010049657.1:0-23991 GCA_946598075.1 Artocarpus hirsutus | reverse complement strand
CAATAATAATGACCGACTAAGGATAATTTAGAATATAATTCAATTTTCACCTAAGAGTTTTACTATCAAGTCACATACTTGATGACCTTAGGTAGAATTAACTATTCATAGAATTAGAATAAAAAACAATAATGAAAATGCCTCTTTATTAATAAAATGCAAATGTAATGAAATCAATATGCAGTCATTACATAATTGGCCTAGGGCACATCACTAACAAAACCTAGAAAATAATTCAGCCTCATTTCTTTGAAACTAGTTAAACTTTGCTTTTTTAACAAAGTTGTGCAAACACTTTCTTTTAAAGCTTAAAATCATATTTTCTATAATCCAATCTCATCTTCACACACTAAGAACACTGAATAATCATGCCATAGTTAATCATACCATAGTGTCCTTCTTTCATTCCATAGTCCATAAGCATTATTATAAACACTTGATGTGCATATTAAAACATTTAAACTTTCAAGACTTGAGATTAGAATTTTACCCAAACTTTCCCGAAGCTTTTTGATCCTTTCCTTGATGCCTTAAGCCTTGTAAACCCTCCTTGCCAAGGTCCATACTGTAACCCATCAAAAATCAATCCAAAACCTAATGAAAAACACTAAAACCCATAACAAAAGTTTAGGTTTTAACCTCCAAAATTGTTTATCCTTAATCTTCAATGCTTAAACTTGCTTCAATACATGATTTGAAGGCCTAGAATCTATCAAACTTTTGAGACAAAATTGCTTGGGGGGCACAGATTTCACGGAAAGCCAAATGACTTTCTTTCTTTCCTTGTTTTTTTCCAATTTTGATGACTAATTACTTAATCATCATTTAAAGCCTTTTTTGTGGTGCAAATTTGACTTAAAGCCATGGTAGAAATCTAGCCATCTCAAGGGAAAATGTGGCAGAATTTCATCCTTTTAGGTGTCTTATGGAGGGCCCCATAATAACTTTTTTACATAGTCTAAATTTATACAAACAATATTTTTCCTATACTATTGGTTTTTTTTATATAATTTATGAGGTTCTACAACCTCCTACACTTATTCACATCCACCACATTGTATAATTCCTATACTGTTGAGCTTTATAAAGTCCAAGTTTATATTGGTAGTATTTTTCTTATACCGTTGGTATATTCTCTATACTGTTACAAGCTTACATATAATTCTTACTCATTCATATCCTCCACACAATATAATTTCTATATTGCTTAACTTTAAACATTCTAATTTCTATACTGCATTATTTTTGCAGTATAATTTCCATACGGCATAACTTAATTAGTGTATCTCTTACATTGTATTACTTTTGCAGTATAATCCTTATGCTGTATTATTCTAATACTGTATAATTTTTCATATTTATATACAATATTTTCGTTAAACTGTATTTTTATCATAATATTTGTTGCAACACATTTTGCAACAATTAAAGCTTTCTTGCTTATTTTCATATCCTTCCTTTCTTGTATAAGACTATGACATAATTTTTACCCTTAAAAATCCCATTATTACTTTTGTGGAATTTATCATAAAATTGTATTAAAACAATAATCATTGTGATACGTATTTTTTCTTAACATAATCCTTAAATTATTGCATTTATAATATACTAGAGATGCTCGGGTGTTACAATCTACCATCCTTAAAAAAAAATTCATTCTTGAAAATTAGAATCATCATAGGTAGTTCATCTTCATTTCCACTCTTTTTACTTTCATATTGCTACCTTTGCTTTGTGTTCTCATCATAAAGACCTTGACAAGAGATATGCTCTTATTTTCCATCATCCTTCTATTCATTACATACTTTCTTGCTTCGATACTTTCTTAATAGAAACTAAGCCTCCAACTTAGAACTTCATAAACTTTCATCATTTCATTGACATATTTCTTTAAGTTGTAACATTACACTTCTATTGCGCAACTCTGATCTTTTAGCATTTGAACATAGTTTTCATCCATCTAAAAGTTCAGCATTCTAGTTATGAATGCTATTCTTAAAAATAGGGGTCATATTCATTCAAACCGCATCATGCTATAAGAAGATCAGGGCTATTCGACTATGAAATCCATGATTTTCCAATCCTATATTTGTTCTAGAATCACATTTTCTAGAAATCTCTTATAACATATTCATTTTCAGCTTCACCCTTCATCTTATAAGGCTTTTGCTGACAAATTTGACTTCATCATTTACTTTGTTAGTTTCGTAACATGAACAAAGTATGCATTTTTGTAAGTTTCTTTTAGAATCCACTTCTGACGAGTTAGTGGAATCATCAAATTCTAGTACTTTTATGCGTCAAACTTCTATGGAAACTACCGAGCGTACTTGTAGAGCTTCCAAAAATGCTTGTGGTGCCTAGTTCTAGTAAGCTGACCACTCCAACAATCCTCGAATTTCTTATTTTTGTGCCTGACATCCTTCGTACATATGAGCATTAGGGTTTATAAATTTGATGTTTGGCAAGAATATGGCCTATATGTCAAGTGTAATTGTCTCGAATAAACATGAACGTCAATGTTAAATAGCTCTCTAATACTCTTTTCCCTATTACTGGAGTCGCTTGAAGAGTTATTTATAACTTAACTAGACTCTGATGATGTTGCTTGCTTGATGCTTAACTTGGTCATCAACGATGTTGTCATCATGGTCGCGGTTCCTATCTAGGCTGTTACGAGCTCCTTAGCATATCTCAGCTCAACAATGGAGTGCTTAAGCTTGAAAAAATCGTAGAGTTAGTAATCTGATGCCTGGTTGCTCTCAAGCACTCTGCACCATAAGACACTGAAAATCATTGTTGAGCCTCTATTATTCCATCATCTTGACCTACTTTCCTTGTTTTGTGTGCATTCAAACTAAATGACTTCTAATGAAGTGAGATTCGCTCAAACAGAGAACATCGTTGTGCATAAAACATCATAACATATCATAAGCTCATCCTCTTGATTTTGAGCCATCAGGTCAACCGTTGTCCATCATTGACCATGTTTAATCATCATTAACTTGATACTGTCGATGGACGATGATTACCATCGACTTGCAGAAACATTATAACATTATATTCGTCCCTTGACCTTTACTTTCTCATGCTTATCTGGGAGTGCCGATAAAGGGCTATATACCTAGTATTGACACATAATCATTAAATACTAACTTTTCTTCTTACTTAACTTAACTTACTTACTTGAACTATGGATATATGACGATGCGAAATAGGATGGCAAGAAACCGCTCTAATACCACTTGGGATGCCTTGACTTTTTAAGCTGTCACTTATCTTGCTTTACATTGTTTCTTTAAACTTGATTCTTACTTACTTAGTCAAAAAAATACTATGATTTTTTTTCTTTTAACATATTTGAAACATACGTAAATTTGTAGCAACATCTATTGCAATCTAAACTAAAACATAGCTTAAAATTTAACTTTATTATCATTTAAAACATTTCATAAATATATCTTTTAAAGTGTTTTTATAAAACATTTCTTAAAAAGCATTTCTATAAACATTGACTTTTTTAAAACTTTTAGAATACTATTTCAAATAGTGAAAAACTTTTTCTTTGAGTAACAGTAACAAACTATAGTGGTATCCATACCCAACCTTCACATCTGTTCATTGCAGCACCAAGCTCTTCAACCAATTTACTTGTCTCCTGTAAAACTACCTACAGCATAAAGGAACTTGTAATGAGCTTTCGCTCAGTAAGTTCAAACATAATCTCATAATACATGTAAAACATTCATTACAAAACTTCCTTGACTTTATAGGCCATCACTTATCTTGCTTTAACATCATTTCTTTAAACTTGATTCATACTTAGTCAGAAAAACACTACGTAATTTTTTTCTTTTAGCATACGTAAATCTGTAACAACATATGTTGCAACCTAAATTGAAATATAGTTTAAAACTTAACTTTATTATTATTTAAAACATTTCGTGAATATATCTTTTAAAGTGTTTTTCGTAAAATATTTCTTAAAAAACATTTCTATAAACATTGACTTTTTTAAAACTTTTAGAACACTATTTCAAATAGTGGAAAACTTTTTCTTTGAGTAGCGGCAACAAACTACAGTGGTATCCATACCTAATCTGTCCATCGCAACACCAAGCTCTTCAACCAATTTGCTGGTCTCCTGTAGAACTACTTACAGTATGAAAGAACTTGTAATAAGCTTTTACTCAGTAAGTTCAAACATAATCTCATAATACATTTAGAACATTCATCATAAAACTTTTTCTTTTAAAAACCTTTCTTATAAAACATTTTTCATAAACAATTCTCATAAAACATTTCTTTACATTTTCACAAAAAGTTCTCCTTAAAAACCTTAAATGCACTTGACTATCGAACACAGAGACTATAACATAACTTTAGCATGACACTCCCCTTGGGTCGGGAGGCTGGTATGATACTTTTTTATCTTAATATAAGGGTTTCGATTATCAATCTTGTAATCTTAGTTAACGTAACGCACGACATAATATCTATAACATGTAACATAACAATTGCAAACATCTTGTAAATCATAACATGAGCTTTAAAACATTATGCATTACATGCGAACATATTTTAATTGCATATACACTATAAACTTTTACATAATCTTTAAAACTTTATGTATAACATGTGCAAACATACTTCAAAAACAACTTGTATAACAATTACAAACATATATAAAGCATTTGAAAATCACTTTCTTCATGCTATAAGTGAGGTTTGAAACTTACCAAAATAACGCTCTAGCATTCCTATTTCATTTCATTTTTCCTTCTATTAGTCGGCTTCTGTGTTTTATTCAAATGACACTAACTATTAGTGAACCTTTCTTATTATCAAACAAACTTATGTCTTTGAAACTAGTTAAAGTTTGCATTTTTAACAAAGTTTTTTGAACCTTTTGTTTTAAAGCTTAAAATCATATTTCCTATCATCCAATCTCATCATCATACACTAAGAACACTAAATAATCATGCCATAGTATCCTTATTTCATGCTATAGACCATAAGCATTATTACAAACACTTGATGTGCACATTAAAACATAAATTATCAAGAATTGAGTTTAGAATTTTACCCAAACTTTTTCCAAGCTTTTTGATGCTTTCCTTGATGTCTTATGCCTTGCAAACCCTCCTTGACAAAGTCTATACCATAACTCATCAAAAATCCATCCAAAACCCAATGAAAAACACTAAAAACCCATAGTGAAAGTTTTGGTTTTTACTTTCAAAATTACTTATCCTTGATCTTCAAAACTTAAACTTGCTTCAATATATGATTTGGAGGCTTAGAATTCATCAAACTTTTGAGAGAAAATTGCCAGGGGAGGTGGATTTCATGGAGAACTAAATGGCTTTCTTTCTTTCTTTTTTTTTTTACAATTTTGATGACTAATTATTTAATCATCATTTAAACCCTTTTTTGTGGTGCAAATTTGGCTTAAAAGCCAAATGTGGCAATATTTCATTCTTTTGGGTGTATCATGGAGGGTCCCACAATAGCTTTTTTACACAGTCTAAATTTATACTGACAATATTTTTCCTCTACTGCAGGTATTCTTTTCTATAAATTTATCGAGTCCTACAATCTCCCATACTTATTCACATCCACAATATAGTATAATTCCTATACTGCTTAATTTTATACAGTCTAAATTTATACTGACAATATTTTTTTTATATTGCTAGTATATTCTCTATACTATTACGAGCTTACACAGCATTTCTTACTCATCCATATCCTCCACACAATATAATTTCTATACTGCTTAATTTTAAACAGTCTAATTTCTATACTACATTATTTTTGTAGTATAATTTTCTTACTGTATAACTTTATCAGTGTAATTCCTTACACTGCATTACTTTTGTAATATAATCCTTATACTGCATTATTCTAATACTATATAATTTTTCATATTTCTATGCAGTATTTTTCTTAAATTGTATTTTTGTCTTAACATTTGTTGTAACATATTTTGTAACAGTTAAGCTTTCTAGCTTATTTTCATATCCTTTCTTTCTTATAGAATACCATGGTAGGATTTTTACCTTTAAAATCTTATTTTTACTTTTGTGGAATTTATCATAAAAAACAAATTAAAACAATAACCCTTGTGATACGCATTTTTGCTTAACATAATCCTTAAATCATTGCATCATAATGCACTAGAGATGCTCGGGTGTCACAATGAGGATTGACTTGAATATAATCCCTACTACCTGTTACAAATTTATTTTGTTGGAAAAGTAGTACGTGGCAAAAATTTTAAAAATTTTATACCAAAGTATTTTTTAAAACACAAGTTTGACACGCTATATGCATAAATTAGCAAGATCCTACTAACCGTATTTGCCAAAAAGCTCCCGCTATGCGTGACCAGAAGGGCGTTCTAAAAGAGCCTCAACTAACTAGCCTTCTTTGTTATTCTTTATCCATGATCGGTGTGTGCGTGGGAACACTCATAAAGCCTTTCCCAAATGACTCTCCTTCCAACCAATTGAGAAATACCCAAAGCTAAAGTTCATAATTTGTGAATGATAGCTCTTTAGGGGAGTTTCAGAGACTCATGGACAGAGTGCGCACTTTAGATTTCTTATCTGATCTACATAACACTGAGTCTTACTCCCTATTTATAAAGGTTGTCCCATGGTTGGTCCTTATTAGATAAGCCCTCAAAAATTCAAATTTGAATCAATATCTAATAAAAAACACGTGAAAAGATGTGATCAGATTATCATTCGATTGACAGGCTGAACTAGTAGATCAGCCTGCCGAACTTACTCCATTGGCGAGCCAAACTTGAAGACTGGCCTGCCGAACTTACGATTTTTTTTATCCCTGTGAATCTTTATTTCCCAACCAAGATTCTTGGAATAGAGCCTCAGTTTTAGTTCAAATAAGCCAATAGAGAAGTTATATGATTAAAACAGTCATATCTAGATACTCGCTAGGAAAATAAATATTCTCGATAATTCAACAAGTTTATCTTGAATTAATTTACACAAAATTAATTCAACCGATAAGTAGACATGAATTATCTAATCCTATCGAAATTTAGCCAATTTGATAATTTGACATAAGTCACCAATTTATTGGAAAAGCACGCCGTATTGTTACTGAACTTATTATGAGCTAGCAAATGGGACCTGGTGGACCTATATAGTTCAAGCTCTCGATAATTATGAAACCCAATATGCCAGATATACATTTCATAATTATCAACTCTAACGTTACTCCATTAAAAGCTTAGAGCTACACTCTAGAACTACATAGAATTACGAAGCCCAAATAACAAAGTCTCCATGACGTATCATAATGCGTTGTATCCCCATAGGATTATCCATAATTGACTTAAGGAGAAATTTTGTCTTACCTTCTCAATTATTTTTCTCTTACAGTCCATTATCTCACCACTAGAAAACTTACCATCTAAAGACAGTATACCATACAATTACATCTATGTATCCAAATGGTCGAGCACTCTAGTTTTCCAATTATAGGATAGTGCATATAAGAGGATATCAATGACTCCTAAAGCAGAACTATAGATTCCATATCTAGGAATAACAAGTTTACGTTATCAAGAGTCATGCCTTCGACGTACCAGCATGCATACCAACATAAAATGTGGATGTTACCATTTGGTTCATTAAAAGACATAAGTCAAGATAATGGGCCTATTATTCATCTCAGGATTAAGACGCAACACATAAGATTGTCTAAAGTGAATTGATTTGCCAAGACAAAATTATTAATCCAAATCAATTACATTTTATGTCCCAATCCAATGCATCGTCACCTATGACAATGCACTAATGTTTCTATTCATGGAGTCTACCTTCGATGGTCAAGACAAACCATCTCCCTTTAGGGATATAGATAACATAACAATCTTTGCATGAATAAAGCACCCAACTTTATTCCCTCAAATGCAGATCTTATGGTTTAGACCGTCACCTTTAGAATCATGTATTTCGTATAATTTGTTCATCATATGCTTGATTCTAAAAGTTTAGATAGATAATCTCAGACTTTTGTTTACTTATCATACATTCAACAAATATGAACGTAAACAAGACAAGAATTTGGCATATGAATAATAAATAAATTCTTTATTGATAAAAATGTCTCCAAAAACATATTACATTTTTACTTCTTAGGACATACATGTCTAACAATCTCCCACTTGCACTAAGTGAGTAAATGTGATAAATCTCGCATCCCTATAGCCTCCACATGCCTCTCGAAGACTCTCCTAGTAAGTGTCTTCGTGAAGGGATCAACTAAACTGTCTTCTGACGCGATTTTGTACACTACAACATGCCCGCTCTCTATGAAGTCTTTTTTCACATGATACTTCTGATCAACATGCTTACTCTTCTTATGAAATCTTGGTTCCTTAGCATTAGCTACCGCCGCACTGTTATTACAATACAACGACACCGCCTTGTTGATACCAGAAACTACCTCAAGATCTCTAGGAACTTGTGGAGCCATACTGCTTCTTTCGAAGCATCATTGGCTACCATATATTCGGCCTCCATCGTTGAATCTGAAGTGCAATCTTGCTTTACACTTCTCTAACTAATGGCACCACCTCTTAGAGTAAACACAAAACCATAAGTCGATCTCTTTGAATCTAGACAGGATTGGAAATCTGAGTCTGTATATCCTAGAGGTGTTAAATCCTCACCCAAATATAGATAACCTCGAGTCCTTCTCAAGTACTTGAAAATATGCTTGACTACAACCCAATGGTTCAGTCCTGGATCCGCCTGAAATCGACTTACAATTCCAACCGCATGACAAATATCTAGTCGTGTACAAAGCATGGCATACATGAGACTACCTACTGCCGAGGCATAAGGCACCTTCTTCATGTATTCTCTTTCTTCATTAGACTTTGGCGAGTATTTCTTGGAAAGAGTAATTCCACACCTAGATGGTTGCCCACCTTTCTTGAAATCCTGTATTGCAAACCTTTTAAGAATCTTATCTATGTAGCCTGCTTAGGAAAAAAGCTATCATTTTGTTCTTCATATCCTAAAAAATTTGGATACCGAGAACAAAATTAGCTTCACCCAAGTCCTTCATATCAAACTACTTGGTCAACTATAATTTGACTAATGACAATGCCCCAACTTATTGCCAATTTGTAGAATTTCATCTACATAGAGTAGTAGAAAAATCACTTTTCATATTTAATGTGTTTGTAAACACATGGTTTGTCAACATTTTGTTCAAACCCATAAGTCTTGATCGCTTGATCAAATCTTATGCTCCAAGAACGAAAAGCTTGCTTAAGTCCATAAATTAACTTTAGCAACTTACAAACCTTACCCTCTTGACTCTTAGCCTTGAACCGGTCTGGCTACTCCATATAGATGGACTCATCAAGATAGCCATTCGAAAAGGCCGTCTTGACATCCATCTACCAAATCTCATAGTCAAGAGCAACAGATATGGACAAGAGAATTCGGATACTTAAGCATGGCTACAGCGAAAAGTTTTCTCGAAATCGATTTCTTCCTTTTACGTGTATCTCTTATCTACCAGTCTAGCCTTAAAGGTTTTGACCATTCAATCCACTCCTCTCTTCCTCTCATAGATCCACTTACACCCTATGGGTTTTACACCGTCGGGAAGATCCATAAGCTTAGACTTGATTACTTGCCATAAACTTTATCTCTATGTTCATGGCCTTTGTCCAGAGTTTTAAATCAACATCCTCCATGGCCTCTTCGTAAGTATAAGGATCCTTGTCATATGCATCCGACTTAGCCAAAAAGGCCTCACCATTGAACATATACCTCTCAGGTTGATGTCCAAACCTCCTAGCACGCTGAAGCCCCTTAGGTTGTTGTTCAAGTTCGGTTGGTTTTTCTACACTGATTGGAGTGGTTTTTATCGGAACCCCTAGAGTGATTGAATTACTCGCTAACTCCTCAAACACAACTTTGCTTCAAGGCTTAAAGTCGTCCATGTAACTTTCCTTAAGGAAAGTTGCATTAGTTGAAACCACGACTTTATTTTCCTTTGGGTTATAGAAATAACCACCTTTAGTTCGTTTTGGATATCCTACAAACATGTAAACTTCCAAGCGTGCTTCCAACTTATTCGCATCCCTATACAAGACATGAGCCAGACATCCCTATATGCAAATATGGTTTGAGAATGTCTTTTTCTCCATCCACAACTCGTGAGGAGTTTTAGGAACAGATTTTAAAGACACATTGTTTAAAAGATATCATACAGTTTGTAGTGATATCCCCAAAAGGATAAAAACAATGATGAATAACTCATCATGGACCTAACCATGTCCAACAAAGTCCTATTTCTTCTCTTTGCCACTCCATCTTGCTATGGAATGCTCGATGCAATCATATGGGATAAAATCCTATTCTTTAATAAATGCACTAAGAACTCATCAAAAAGGTATTCACCACCTCGATTGGATCAAAGTGCCTTTATGGGTCTACATAATTGCTTTTCTACTTCAGCCTGAAACTCCCCAAAATTGTCAAAAGGTTCACTTTTGTAGTGCATTAGGTACATATGCCCATACCTTAAGTAATCGTCAATAAAAGTGATGAAATACTCATACCCTCCTCGTGGCCGGCTGTTCATCGGTCCTCAAACATCACTATGTAGAAGTTCCAAAACCCCTTTGCCCTATTGTCCGTAGACCCAAATGGTCCTTTGGTCATTCTACCCTTCAAACAAGATTCATATTGTCGTATAGATTCTACCTTTGAGTGACTTAAAGATCCATCCCTCACAAACCTTTAAATCCTATTCAAGTTAATATGACCTAGGTGCAAATGCCAAAGATAAGTCTCATTAAAGCGAGAAGTTTTAAGTCTTTTGAAGTTGTTTTCATTAACCTCAACATTAAGCAGTAAGTCCATCTTAGGTTTGATAACATATAGATTATTTTGCATCTATCTATAATAGATAAAAGATTTGTTTTAACAAATCACCACTTTATTATTAAAAGAAACTAAATAGGAGTCTTTAAATAAACAAGTTATAGAATTTAAATTCCTTTTAAGTTAGGAACATAAAAACAATCTCAAAAAATTAAATTCCTATATTAAAATATAGATGGACGTCTCCCACTGCTTCAGCTCAAACCAAGGATCCATCACCCATCCAAAACGTGAAGTCTTCATGTAGCAAACTTCTAGTTTCTTTGAACCCTTGTAGAGAAACACAAACATGATTAGCTGCTCCAGAATCTAACACTAATGTGTCACTAGATTCCTCAACCAAACAAGTTTCGACAACCAGAAGATCAAACCTACCTCCTCGAAAAAGGAAGTCCTTGTAATTCTTCTTGATGTGCCTGACCTTTCTGCAGAAAAAGCACTTGAGCATCTTCAAGTTCTTCTTTTTCTTCTTCTCATTCTTGCCGATTGCAAGAATAGAAGACTTCCCATTCTTGGCCCGTTGCTTCTTTCCATTTCCAGGGTTAGGATTGAAACTGATAGCCGCCGTCAAGTTAGCCTCGCCACCTATAGGAGATTCCCTTATCAGTAGTTTGAACTTCTGTAACTACTCCATCAACTCGGTCAAGGTCATATCCCGTCTATTACTTAAATTAAATGTAGTTCTAAATAGAATAAATCCTTAGATAGAGTCTTAAAGACCATAGTCATCTGAGTTTCAACATCAATGTCAGCTTCATTGGTTTGAGCCTCAACAAGGTAACCCATGACGAACATCAAATGCTCTTTTACAGATGTCACCGGTCTCTGTTTGCAGTTCAAGAGTTTTCAAAGTGCTCCTTGTCGTTTTGCTAAGGCCTAGCCTCCATACATGTCTTCAAGAGTATCGAAGATCTGCCTAGTAGTCTCATAATCTTCATGTTGAGCCTGCAGCATGTTATTAGCATCCTTCCAGTGATCATACATTTAGATTTGCTCATTAGTGGAATCTCCCATGGGCTTAGGAGAACATGGTGTCCTCAACACAAACTTGAGTTTCTCAAAGGAAAGGACGATGTTTAGGTTCCGTTTCCAATCATTGTAATTCTCACCAGTTAGTTGGTTTTTATCAAGTATCAAAGATAAAGCGATTCTATACATTTTTAATCTACAATAAAGAATCATATACCAAACATAAGCAAACATATCACAATAGTTTAGTAAGATAACATAATCATGTAAAACATCCAAATGTGTTTATGTGTCAAAACCTTGAAAAAATCACAATCTTCCAATGATAATTCCTAACTCAGAATTTAACAAGCCGCCTAAGGGAGACTTGCCAAATTCAATTAAGAACACGGATCCCCTCCATCTAGGACCTGTATGATCCAGCATATATTAATAATCGTTTCTTTGGCTATCAATTTTATTAACAGATTTCCTAGGGGAGGTTAATAATAAAATTAACATGAATGTATAACCATCGTTTTAATATTTTATCTATGATTTATAATCACTACCTAGAAGTGTGCAATGATAAATCATGCTAAAATACCTTATCCTCTAGGAGATCAACCCGGTACATGATGAAGTCCCTTCCTAGGGGTCGAAACCACTACGTGCTATCTATGGACCAACAATAGAGGCCGTAGGTCCTCTCTTCGAAAACCTTCTCCCACTCAATCTTTTGAAATCAAGGTTTTATTTTGAAAAACATGCATGAACAATTTTAAATGAGTGGCACTCCTTATTCTATATGGCATGTTATCAATATACATGGCAAATCATATTATAATGTAGACAAGCAAAGCAATTATGTAAAGCCACAAGCAAAATAATAATAAATAACTGTAATATTATGGTGCCACCTTAGAGAATAGAAAAATAAAGATTAGAAGAGATAAATCGATACATATTATTGATTCTTCATCCTTGAATCTTTAATTTATGCCCTTCTTCATGTATTGTCCATCTTCAATTCTTTATTCTTGCATAGATAAAAAAACTCCATATTTTTGATCATATCTAAATTTAATGTTTCTCAAAATTGTTCCAAAAATAAAATCAAAACTGCAGTGCAAAATTGCACCTTTTCTAAAAATCCACAGCTCTCTACCGGCATGCCGATCTATGTGATCATCTTGTTGATCATGACCCTTTGGCCTGCTGAAATCTTTAGGTTGGCCTGCCGATCATAATTGATTGACCTGTTGAACTTAAAAGTTTGGCATGCCGCCAGAGTTGTCAGAATTCTGCCCCATGAACGGCCTACTGATCTCAAAGGTTTGGCCTGTCGATCCTGGGGGTTCAGCCTGTCGACTAAACAAAAATCACTTTTTCTAGAAAATACACTTTTAGTGTAGTTTTTCAATCTTATTTTCAACAATTCAAAAACATAAAAAATTTAGAGACTCAAGAAATACCTATAGAATGCTATCATGCATCTTCTAGATCTGTCTTCTTTGAATAATTATTTAATTATAAAATTCTTCCAAATTTAAAATTAAATGATAATTTCTAGACGGAGATGATAGTCCGTCATCTAATTACATGAAAAACCTAGATACACATTCTAACCTCTAAGGAACCTTAACCGGCAAAAATTAATTAATTAATAAATGATTAAATAATAATTTAATCAACCATGATTAATTTATAAACATTTACCATATAATCCATGACAACATAAATTTATAGAAAATCATGAGTGCCAACTCTCTTAAAAATTAAATTCAAGCATAAGAGAAATCAAGATCACATAATTTATACATATAGCATGATCACAAACTCATAAATTTATGTAAAAACTTGGCTCTGATAACAACCGTTGGAAAAGTAGTATGCAGCGAAAATTTTAAAAATTTTATATCAGAGTATTTTTTAAAACACAAGTTTAACATGCTATATACATAAATTAACCAGATCTTACTAATCTTATTCGTCGAGAAGCTCCCGTTATGCATGAAGAGAAGGCCATTCTAGAAGAGCTTCAACCAACTGGTCTTCTTTGCTATTCTCTATTCACGACCGGTGTGTGTGTGAGAACACTTGCACAATGTTTCCTAAATGACTCTCCTTCCAACTAATTGAGAAATACCCTAAGCTACAGTTCGTAATTTGTGAATGATAGCTCTTCAAGATAGTTTTTGAGACTCATAGATCGAGCACTCGCTCTAAATTTCTCAAGTGGTCTACATAACAATAAGTCTCACTCCCTATTTATAGAGGTCATCCCATGGTTGGTCCTTATTAGATAAGGCCTTGAAAATTTGAATCTGGATCAATGTCTGATAAAAAACACGTAAAAACACATGATCAGATTATCGTTTGGTCGGTAAGCCGAACTGGCAGATTGGCCTACTAAACTTACTCCATCGGCAGGCTAAACTTACGATTTTTTTATCCTTGCAAATATTTATTTTTCACTCGAGATTCTTGGAATAGTCCTCAGTTTTAATTCAAATAACCTAATAGAGAAGTTTATCTAATTAAAATAGTCATATCTAGATAATCTCTAAGAAAATAAATATTCCCAATAGTTCAAAAAGTTTATCTTGAATTAATTTACACAAAATTAATTCAAACTATAAACAGACATGAATTATTTGATCCTATCAAATTTCAACCAATCTGATAATTTGACATAAGTTACCAATTTATTAGAAAAGCATGTCATATCGTTACAAGACTTATTATAAGCTAGCAAAGGGGACCTGAAGGACCTATATAGTTTAAGCTCTCGATAATTATGAAACCTAATATGCCAGATATACATTTCATAATTATCAACTCTAAGACTACTATACTAAAAGCGTAAAGCTGCACTCTCAAACTATATAGAATTACGAAGCCCAACTAGCTAAGTCTCCATGAAATATCATAATGTGTCGTATCTCTATAGGATTGTTCCTAATCTGCTTAAGCATAAATTTTGTCTTACCTTCCCAATTATTTTTCTCTTACGTTCCATTATCTCACCATTGAAAAACTTACCATCTAAAAATAGTATACCATACGATTACACCTATGTATCCAAATAGTTAAGTGCTCCAATTTTTCAATTACAAGATAACCCATATAAGAGGATATCAACAACTCCTAAAGCGAAACTATGGATTTCATATCTATGAATAACAAGTTCACGCTATCAAGAGTCATGCATTTGACATACTAGCATGCATACCAACATAAAATGTGGATGTCACCCTTTAGTACATTAAAAGACATAAGTCAAGATAATGGGCCTATTATTCATCTCAGGATTAAGACACAACACATAAGATTGTCTAAAGTGAATTGATTTGCCAAGACAAAATTATTAATCCAAATCAATTACATTTTATGTCCCAATCCAATACATCATCACCTATGACAATGCACCAATGTTTCTATTCATGGAGTCCACCTCCGATGGTCAAGACAAACTATCTCCCGTTAGAGATATAGATAACATAACAATATTTGCATGAATAAAAAGCCTAACTTTATTTCCTCTATTGTGGATCTTATGATTTAGACCGTCACCTTTAGAATCATGTTTTTCGCATAATTTGTCCGTCACATGCCTGATTCTAAAGGTTTAGACCAACAATCACAAACTTTTGTTTACCTTACATTCAATAAATATAAACGTAAATAGGACAAGAATTTGGTATATGAATAATAAATAAATTCTTTATTGATAAAAATGTCGCCAAAAACATATTACATTTTTATTTCTTAGGAAATACATATCTAACATATTTCTAAATTAAGGATTCCTACCATAAATCTGTACACAACTAACCATCCAATTATACCTTAATGATGATGAATATTTTCTCTCGCACTGTAGAACCCTATTTACAAAGGGATTTATTAAGGAACCAATGGGGCACATGCCTCCATTGAAAATCCTTCCCTTAATTGCATATTGTAATTTAGTTATATATATATATATATATATATATATATATATATATATTACTATTTTTAGGGAAATTATAGTAAATAATAATTTTTTAAAACTAATTGTAGTATTAGCATACTTATAAATATTTGTTGTAAATCTCAAATTTATGGTGTAAATTATTTTTTCTACCCCTCATTTACAATATAAATAATTATTATTTGTATAGTAAATAAAATTAAGGTGTGATTTATCTACCTCCTTACTTATAATGTAAATAATTCTTATTCACATAATAGATTTGATTTTTTAAAAAAGGACAATAAATCAATATTTATTATAAATATTTTTACAACTTGTTATTTACTTTAAAAATTTTCAAAAAGCTCGTATTTTCCGTATTCTCTTCGGTCCCTCCTCTACTTCAACTCAAGCCATGACAAGTAATTAAAGCCCAAAGCTGGCCCATCAAGGCAAAAAGAGCACTTCGCATCAACTACTTGTCATGGCTGCGTCATTTTTCCTTATATGAAATTACTCTATTTTTATATGTTTCCTTTCCAAAATAGTTTAACTTAGTGAAACAACGTGATACTGCTTTCTTTGTGCCCTGTTTGGTTGTTGCTTTTGATTCTGTTTTGTTTTGTTTGGAATAAAGGGGGTGATTTCTCCATCCTTGTGTTTGTCTTGGATTGTGTACCCATTGATTAGCAATGGGTTGTGGGGTTTTGGTTCAGCTAGAATTGTGTCTAAGCCAGATAAATAATGTCCTCATTTGGGTGAAATGGGTCTTGGTTGATTGGCTAAGTCCATCTACTGTTCTTGAGACTAATTTTGAGCAACTTGTAAGCTCTCCTTTTAGTGTCTGAGTGGACTTGTCCCTATGAGTCTAGACGTCGTTAGTTATCCTTGTGTTATTATTGTAATCTAGTGGATCTAGTCGATATTTGGGATCCATGGTGCCTAATGGGCTGCTATTTTAAATCTTTCGTTTGTATTTTTTTTAAGTTATATGGAGATTCAATTCCTCCAAAAAAAAAAAAAAAAACAAACAAAACAAAAAACCTTCTTTGTTGTTTTCCTTATTTCTTCATTTATCTTTTCAAAATTCTAGAGACCATAATAGTTTTTGTATTATTTTTTTCCTAAATGGTGTGGCAAATACATTCTATTTATGAATTATCTGCATCATATATATATACACACGCTTAAAGTAAAATAAAAAAACCCCTGAAGTTCTACTTCTTTTTATTACCTTATTGCCTGATTCTTTTGCATCTATATACTTCTGTTATCAAATTTCTATCAATATTATTCGCTTCCTAAGTCTTTTTGGCTTCCTAAGTTTATATCATTTGATCAAATGGGCAAAGAAATTTGTAGCTATATATGACTTTTGTAAAAAGTTAATTATTGCGCAGTAGTCAATTATATATGTCTATATAAGTTCTTGTTCTTTGAAAATAGCTTTGATATTCATTGTATTTTGTCCTAAGATCATAAAATAGCTTTAGTTTCTAATTTATTTTGTGCCCCTAAAATTAAATCCTGAACCCATTACTGCCTATTTGAATATACAATTTCATTCGCTAGAACTATTTGGAAATGAGTCATATTGGTAAAGAAGTTTATCACACCTCTCAATTAAAACGAAAAAAATAAATATAATAGACAAAGTTTAACTCTATTTTAAACTATGGCATTGGGATTTATATTTCAATTTTAATATTTTCTTTTGTTTTGACATGATTTTAAAAAACCTTCAAGAACTAAGACTTTGGTTAAGGAAAAATAAATGTGTTTGGAAAAACTTGTTTGAATTAAGGGTCCATTTGGTAAATGGATTCAAATTAGTGATTTGATTTGAGTTAGTGTGATTTAAATTAGGATTTGAGTTATCCTTCAAATTGATGTTTGGATATGCATTTAAGTTTTTTTTAAAAAAATTGAAATTTGTGTTTGGAGAGGTAGTAAAAATAGTTTTTGATTAATTAACAAATCTAAATGTTAATGATCTTAAAAAATATGCAATATGGATCTTGATTTATTCCTCTCTTTAGTAGGAACACAATAAAAAAAGAATAATCTCAATTGGATATCAAATGAAGAAGTTATGATTTTTTCCTTCAAATATATGAGAGAGCATTACTGTAGCAAAGATATCCGAGTATCAAAAGTTAAGGGAATGAAACTCTAAAAAGTTAGATTCTTGATACTCAAATGATTTGGATTTTAAGGGAAATAAACACGTATCTAAAAGATTCTTGATACTCAAATCTAAATTTGAGTCTATTGAGTTCAACAAATGAATAAAACAAACATACCCTAAATATTTGTATTAAAAAATATTATAATAATATAAATTTTATAAGAGAAAACACAATAACAAAACTAATTTGAATCCAAATTTTAGAAAAGCTCTTTTTATCCCATAGAATTAAAATCTCATTACTAACAAAATTATGATTCTAAACTGATAATATAGCGTATTTTTTAAACTTAAGGTGTTTGATAAGATAATTAAAACTGTTTTTATTATAATATATAAAAATTTTATATTATAATAATTTTTTTTATTATTATAATATTAAAAAAAATTTATATTATTTATAATAAAAAAATAACTGAGGCCGTGTTTCAAATCAACCTACTAAACAACCCATTAGATAGTAGCTTTATTAGTCAACATGTTATTGTCCTATGCTAGTGTATAGCGCTCAGATTTCCAAACATACTCAAAATCAACACCGAGTAGCGCATTAATTAAACCCGTACACACGGCAATTGTTTATTTTCAGAAGAAACAGTTGAAAATGAGCCACTGGCAATGGTCTGACAAACAGATCTCGAGCCACTGTTTTCAAAAATGAAATGACTCACTCTCTTTCTCTTTCTCTTTCTCTACTTAGGTGTGTGTGTATGGGATGCTCGGGTGACATCGTCATGCTAACGTACTGATCAGAAAACCGCCGACTCAATTCAATGAAAATCTTTTGCTTAGAGAAACAACTACTGTCTCCGGAGAACCCGAGGTCACCGTCGTTCGACGGAACGGAGTTTCAGTACCGAAAAGAGAAAAAGAAAAAAAAAGGACGCGTATATATATAATGCCTAGTTTTACGTGTTCCTCTCTCATTTATTATTTTCAGTCCATACTGTGTATTCTTTTCTTTGACATTATGACTAACTACACTGTCCAGCATCAATTTTCTCTTTGCTTTCCTTTCCCATGTTTTCAATTTAATTTTTTATAGGGGTTTATTTGGGTAGCAACTTTAACGAAGCACGTTTTAAAACGGTTAGACGAGTCGCTCTGTTTTTTTTTGACAAGTTTATCCTAATAACTCTTGAAGTTTATTATCGATATATGGATATTTAGGGGGTGTTTGATAAAGCGATGAAAACTGCGATTTCTATCACAAAATCAGTTATGAATAATAAAAAACTCTCACATGTTACAGTAATAATAAAAAAATTGCTATAGTGTAATGTTCTTATATGCTACAGTAAAAGTGGTTCTTACCACTGGTTCCCACCACCTTCCAAACACCTTATTAGTTAATTTTAAAAAATTATAATTATTTATTTTAAAAATATTTTTTAAAAAAACCATTACTTATATATCTTCTTCTTTTGATTTAATGGTTAAAAAAAGAACTAATAGGTATAAAATATCACTTTTTTAAAGTTTGTCAAAACTAAGGCTGACAATTCGAGTCTACGGGTTAGGTTTGAGTCGAATTAAGCCCTTATTTAAACATCCAACACGTAAACTTAAACCCGACCTATGACCCGACAGGTCAAAAAAAGCCCAACCTAGACACGACTTGAAGTGTAGACGGATTGACCCGATCCGACCCGTACAACCCGTTAATATATACTTATGCATGTTTGTGTTGATACGACACACTGACCCACTAAACCCGATAGACCCGCAACACGATAGACCCAACAATAAGCCTACAAAATAAACAATAACCCAACAAAATAAAACCATCAAAAAATTTAACAAAATATTATATAAGTTTAACAAAAATAAATATGCTAGAAATAAGAATCATGTCAAATTAGATATACAACAAATGTTAGACTAATTTAACACATTAAAATTAATTTCAGGTTACATGGGTTGCATTAAGGTTACATGAGTTCAATGTGGGTTATACGAGTTGATTAATAATTTTCAGGTCAATTTTCGAGTTAACCTGATTTCGACACATTTTTGACGGGTTATTTCGGGTTGATTTTGTGTTGATTCAAGTTGACCCTAACCCAACCTGTTTTTTATACAGGTCAGACGGGTTCACCCAATTCCAACCCAAGGTCTATTTTTCCAACTCCAACTCGTATTTTTCATGTTAGGTTCGTATCTTATCATCATGTCGTAACCTAAATTGTCAACGCTAGCCAAAACAGAGATTTTTTTTTTATCTTGGGAAATCTTTGATTTCTTCTTTTTTTTTGGAGCACTAAAAGTTGCTGTTAATTTTAATTATTTGTAATCTTCAATTATTATTCACGAGAAAGAAAAAAAAAAAAAAAATATATATATATATATATATATATATGTGATGACGAAAGAAAGAAAGAAAGGGGAACTGTGATGGCGTGAGCATTCTTTCGTGAGGGGAGGGATCTCATCTACTGTGTTGTGACGACTGTGAAACATCAAACGAGGGTAAGAAATCTTTAGGGGAAAAAAAGGGATGGGCAATGCTACAATAAGACTTACTTTGGCAATGCTACAATAAGACTTACTTTTTTAGCTGTTAGATTTCATCCAATGGTTTAAGCACGTTCAACTCAATTACAATGGGCTCTTCCTCATATAATTACAATAAAATTAAAATTAAAAATCAAAAAATAACAGAACCAAAAAAAAAAAAATCCCCTCAAAAAAAAAAAAAAAAGAAGAAAAAATAAATCCACGGAGGTGTCTTCTTGCTCGACTGCCAGAGGCATTGACGACGTCCTCATCCAACGAGGGGTGGCAGCCACCCAAAAATTGGTTACAGACCAAGGGTCGCGGCTGGGTCAGTCCCGACAGCTCATGACCTCCGTCACGACGGGCTTGCGAAGAATCGCGAGGATTTTGTGACCTCCGACGCGATCTGAACTCAACAGTATACGAAATCGTAACGGCTGCAACCTCCTCATGACAAAACCCCATCTCTGCAAATGCTGGCGATCCTATGGCTAAGATCGGCGTCGTCGGAGACGGAAAAGGTTGTTGCATCGGCCTCGATGGAGGAAGGGCAGATCTGCCCTGCTTCTTTAGCTTTTTCTTCCTTGTCAGTTTTTGAGTTTTCTAGAGGTCTGATTTCTTCTCTCCCGATGGGCGGGCGATAGGGGAGGCCGTAGACAACCGAGGAGGGGGTGGGTTCGCGAAGTCGGCGAGGTCAGGGACTTTGCTTTTGGGTTGGGGTTTCCACTCCGAGGAGACGTGGTGGTTGGGACCTCCATGTTCACGGCAAACCGAGGTCACCAGAGATGATTTCCAGCCACCGAGCCTCAAACGAGGTGTTTTGAGGTCGTTAGAGATGACTTCTGGCAGAGCCCCTCTGGATTTTTTTTTGTTCTTTTTCTTTTTAGCTTCTTTCTTTTTGGATTTTGGATTTTTGATTTTCTAACAGTTTGATGCATTTGGGCTTATTGTATTTATTGTGGGCTTTTTAATTCGTCACTGTTAAATTCATAAGCAATGGACAAGAAAAAGTATTGTCGACGAGAAAAAATAATTGGTCTTATTGTAGTTTCTTCTAAAAAAGAAATTCTATAATAAAGCCTCTAAAAGGTTTTATCAATGATAACTTTTTTCTATCCGTTAGATTAAAGTCCAACGGTTAAAAATTTAATTAGCATATGAATCTTAAAATGAGCCGAACACACTATAGGCGTTTGGTAATATAAGTTAGAACTAAAACTTTTGGTTCTATAGTGTAAAATTCTTATATACTATAGTGTTAGAAAAAAGTATACTACAATGCAAAGCTCTCACATACTACAGTATTTTCAATCAAAGTTGGTTCTAACCAATGTTCTCAAACATCCTATTATTTAGACCCACAAATCAAGATTCAAAAATTGAAAAAAAAAAAAAAAAGAAAGAGAAATGCTCTTGTGACCTTGTTGGTGTGTTTGTGACGAAAGGTCGTGGGCGACCCAAGAGTGGGTCTGCCTTGATGGACCTAGATTGACAACAGTAATTGAGATTTCGTCACTTAAGCGATCATCGTCATGACCACCATGGCTCGCGATGGTGGATCGCATGGGCGATTAAGGACAATGGTCATGATCGAGATGGGTGAGAAGGAGTCGTGACCCCGTCGCAACCATTGTGGGTCCATAGTGACCCCATTGTAGTGCGATTCTATCAATGACGATATCGGATCTAGAGGTCGCCAACCCCTTAGGTTGAGATTTTGTCGAGATCGCGACTATTTCTACTACATTTTGTAGCCATCCTCGTGAATTCGTTTGCACAGAGTGAGATGGAATCAAAGGAGGTGAGGCGGCATTGCGGGGAGGTCTAGCACAGGAGCCCCCTTCATCGACGGAATTCAGACAAATTTTGTGTTTTTCTAATTATTTTTATATTTGTTATTTTAAAAAGTTTAGGTGAGAATAAGTAAAATCATAGGGGTTAGTTAAATTTCAATCCAACAGTCAAAAAAATAAAAATGAAAGAGGTAATTAAAATAGAAATATTTTAACATTAAAAATATTTTAATGTTAACATTAAAAATAGAAAATTCTACGATGGGGTACAATTTTTTCCCACTTGTGGAATATGAAATATAAACTATTAGATAAAAAATTAATGACTCAAGATCGTATCATATTTAAAAACTAAAACAAGAGTAACCACATCTACTGATACTCTTTATTTTAATAAAAATATAATATCAAATTTTACTCAAAGACTCTTTTTTAATCTTATTAAACTTTCAGTTGTATTCCAAAATTTGTCTAGCCAAACATCTCTATTGATCTAGAAATTTGAGGACATTAGCCCATAGACATTACCGTGTGATTTCAAATCCCTGTGCCATAAAGGCTCGTCCCTTCCTTTTCCTCCGCCTCCATTGCCAGTTTCGTTGGAACATCCTCCTTATCTTTTTAAGGCCAACGTCCTCATTAGTTATACTTCTGGGTGGGTCATAACTCTGATACGATATATAACAACTTGCACATATGATTGGTATGATATTGTTTACTTTGGGCCTAAACTTAAACGGTTTTACTCTTTAGCTTCACCCCATGTTCAAAAGAGGTATTTATAATAATTCTAAAATGGAAGGATAACGACTATATATTTATGTAATTGCCCCTAAAATACATTTATTAATGAGATACAACTTAAGTTATGATTTTTATTGAGCTTTATTTAAATATTATATTTTTTATTTTGACCTAATAAGACGTGATATGATATGAAGTACATAATTATTTGGATTAGGAGTTATTAAGCAGTCACTTGATTATGAAAAAAAATATTATTATTTGCGTGTATTAACTTATTTATAGATGTATAAAAATTATAATTATTTACTATTATTTCTGTTATTTTAATTATATTAAGTGAGACTTGATATGGGATATGT
This sequence comes from Artocarpus hirsutus, assembly GCA_946598075.1. NCBI lineage: Eukaryota > Viridiplantae > Streptophyta > Magnoliopsida > Rosales > Moraceae > Artocarpus > Artocarpus hirsutus. The sequence continues at coordinate 556 of CAMOHE010049657.1, read as the reverse complement.
TGCTACTTGCTTGTGAGAGTGCACCTAATTAGGGATGTTTTTGCATTCTGTTTTTCCTCATTATATATATATATATATGTATGTATATATTCCACACTTGTATACTCAATTTTTAAGGTTTTAAGCTCAAATATTCTACAAATTATTTAGTAGATGACCACTTGATCTTTGAGTTTTTAATTTTGGCAGTAATATTTTCACTTTTAAGTTGATGGCCAAAGAACCAAAATCGAATATATGTCACGCCCCGGAGTACGGGAGGTGACGTGGTGGTTTAATTAAATTAATTAAGTAAAAAATTTGGTTAAAATAGGGTTTTAGAATGAAATTTATAAGTAAAAAGGTGATAATTTTAAAATCGTTCGAATAGAAAAGTTAAAGAAATAAATGAATCATCTTAATAATTAAACAAATAGAAATAACATTAAAATAATTAGATATGGGGTGGAACGCGTATGAGTCCCACTGGCCCACATATTGTGCATACACATATAGTACTGACAATATTATGATACAACCACAGTCTAGAATAAAAGAGAAGTTTAAGTCTTACATG
>CAMOHE010049656.1:4775-42517 GCA_946598075.1 Artocarpus hirsutus | reverse complement strand
AAAGGATCGGCAGGCCGGATTCATCCGACCGGCAGGCCGAACCTGAAGATGTTCGGCCGACCGAACCTGTTCCTCCGGCAGGCCGAACTGTGCAGTCCGGCAGGCCGAACCAGGGGAACCGGCAGGCCGACCGAGCCAGGAGAAATATTGTAACTTTTACCCGTTTTAAACTGTTTTGAACCCTGATTTAAATTTCAACTTTGTACAATGATTTTATAAACCTAAATGGCACACTAGGACACCATAAGATGATTTAGTATCATAAGATACCTCGGGTTAGATGCTAATGAGCTAAGTTACTATGCATTTAGATTTGTGCGTGGATCCGCAGAGCTAACGTATAGCGGACCTGGATTACGATGTGAGACACCGGTACGAGTATTGAGGTAGGACTTCTACCCCTTTTCTTTGGTAGCCCTACTTCAAAATGATTTAAGCCAAAAATGGATTTTTATCAAATGTTTTCAATGACAGATTGGGAAATGATTTTATTTAAATATCTTTACAAATGATTGATTGAGAAATGTTCATAGTGAACTTCATAATGAATATAAATGATTACGTTTGATAAAGAAACGATTTCATGAATCAGAAAGATATATATATATATGTATATATATTCGAGGGCATGATGCCATCTCAGAGATCAGGTTGTATAGTGAACAACCTTGGGGGCAGGTCCCGAAACCTAGCTGGGCCACTACGGTGGTGAGTCATGTATGGTTTGCCCAGAAAAAGAAAATGGTACTCTTTGATTGATTTATTTGAATTATTTTGGTACTATTATATTTTATTTTATTTCGCATTTAATTATATATCCGCTGATTGTTCCAGTTCATTTTTATACGTTTATTTGATTTATGCAATTTCTTTTAAAATCGAATAATTTTCTAAATATAGTCCTACTGAGCCTTTCGCTCACATTTTATCTGTTTTAAAATCTTAACCCTAGGTGGATATCAGCATAAGTTTGGAGAAGAGTCCACCGACCGGACTTACGATCAGTAGAAGTATTTGGTAGGCTAATTTATCATTCAAGGCATGTAAGACTTTAATTTATCTTTCATTCTGGACTGTGGTTGTATAATAATATTGTCAGTACTATATGTGTGTGCACAATATGTGGGCCAGTGGGACTCATACGCGTTCCACCCCATATCTGATTATTTTAATGTTATTTCTATTTGTTTAATTATTATGATGATTCATTTATTTCTTTAACTTTTCTATTCAAACGATTTTAAAATTATCACCCTTTTTACTCATAAATTCCATTCTAAAACCCTGATTTTTAACCAAATCTTTACTTAATTAATTTAATTAAACCACCACGTCACCTCCCGTACTCCGGGGCGTGACATTATGTAACTATAAATTTAGCATATAAGTGTTATATACTTAGAGATAAAATTTATAGGTAATAATCTAAATAGTCCGTAATAATTAATTAAAGTTTGGGATCTTTAATTAAATATTACAAGTATGGTCCAATCTCATTTAGAATGAAATAGTAATTATACAGACTATTAACGTAGAGACATTGGATTGGAGATATTTTATATAATGAGATTGTATAGGACTAGACCAAATAAATTATGAATCTCTTAGAAATAGAGTATTCAAATTTATCACTGTGATGATCATATGTTTGACAGTCTTAATCCTGAGTATTTATTAGACTCCTGTTTATGATATTATGTTTTTTGATTTGCTTGGTAAGATTTGTTTTAGCACAGATCATAACTTAACATCTTAGAAACACAATATAATAAATGACTGAAAATAATATTATATAGATATAGAATCCATTTCTTCCCTATAGAAGTTAGAAAAATAGTTCTCTTGAGTGATAATTCGAGGTTTGAACAGTAGAGTGCTCGTTCATTATAAGATTATGAATTAACTGTTCATTAGAGAATTATTGGAACTCAAGGATAAAGATATAATAAGAGAGGTAACCGGAAATTGAACCTACCTCTTATTATGAACTATTTATGGAGGACTGACTTATATATAATGATTATATCAATGGACTACTAGATTATTTTCTTTGAGTAATTCCACTATAATCTCAAGAGTTTAGTTTCAGGTTTTTAGTAGAGTAACACTGAAACTAATAAATTTGGCATATTAATTAAAGAGTTTGATTAATTGTCAAATTTATTAAAGCTTGGGTTATACGTCCATAGGTCCCCAATGCCACCTTTGTAACATTATATTAGATTTATGCATAAAACGAATTATAGATATTTAATTTGGAATTATTGACTTCTGAATTAATTATTTCACACTTGAATTATTAATGTGACATAGAAAAATATTCTCTGTGACATAAAATGTAATGTGATAAATGTTGTCACATTTAACTGAGCATTAGTTAATTAACTAATTGGTAATATTATTATTTGATTATTTAAATATTATTTTTTAAAATAAATGAGATTTATTTTTAAACTTTAATATATATATAAGATTTTATTAATATATATATATATACACACGCTAAATGAATTCAGCAGTTAATTCGTTAACGTTTTTCTTTTTACTTATATATATATATATATATATAAGTAAACTTAAAAAAAAAGAGAGTAACGTGAAGTTTACGTTTTACTTATATATATATATATGTGTGTGTATTAAAACGAATCAACTGATTCGTTTAAATTAAAAAAAAAAAAAAAGGAAAGTAAAAAAGTTAGAATCATGCAAAATATATCATTTCCCCATATATCTGATATGGTGATTGTTTCAAATTAAAAATCAATTGCAAAATTACTAATGACTCAGATATAAAAAGGGAGAGATAACAGTTATCTCAAGAGATTTTTCATTCACGTAACTTTTGTAAAATACTTAGAGAAAAACTGAGAGTTTTTCTCTAAAAAATAAGTCTACTATCTCATGTGTTGAGTATATAGTAGATTTAGAAAAGTGTGAGAAAAATTTATTCTTGCAATTTGACGCTCACTCGTCTTTCCATTAGTGTGGAGGCCTGGATTGGAAGATCATGGTGTCAAAGAGGAAAGCTAGCATACCTTGATAGTTTTCAAAAAGGTTACTAAAACTCCCAAAGCTTTCTATTGTTAATTAAAATTATATATCTATTCCCAATGAACAAAGTTTTTAGAAAAGTTTTGTTTGTCAATGATCCGTTCCTTCCACTGTATTTCATATTTTAATTCCAACACTTATCACATGTTCAATCTTTGGGAAAGGACGGGGCAACATTCCAAAACATACTCATATATATTCTTTCTACAAGAACTTAAGTATAGGAAGTTAATACCTGACCGTCAAGCAACCAAAATTGTTGACAGCCAAGTGATTGTGTTTTTGCAACACTTTTAATGAGAATTTCATCTAGTCCATTCTCTGGAATGTCTTGCAATCTGCAACAATTATCCATGAGTTCTCACAATTATCCATGGGTTCTCGGGCATATAGTGCAGTAGTGCTTCCTAAAGTACAACACTAATAGGGAAGCCTATATCAGGTTGAGTGCGAGAAAGATAGATCAATTTTCCCACAAGTTGCTGATATCTTTCTTTATCTACTAGAGGACTATCTTCTGCTGCTCTCAATTTTTTATTAGAGTCCATAGGTGTTTCTGAAGGTTTACATCCAAGCATGCCTGTCTCCTTTAACAGATCCAAAACATATTCATGTTGAGAAATACAATTACCTTTCCTTCAGCAAGCAACTTCCATCCCTAGGAAATATTTGAGGAACCCTAGATCCTTAATCTTGAATTCCTTGGCCAAGAATTGTTTTAATCTGATAATCTCTTCATGGTGGTCTCCTGTTATGACAATGTCATCAACATAAACAATCAGAATAGATTTTTACTACACCTTGATTCTTTGAGAAATAGTGTATGATCTAGCCAGCATTGAGTATATCCAAAATTCTTCAAGGCCTTTGAGAATCTATCAAACCAAGTGCTAGGTGACTGCTTTAGACCATAGAGAGATTTCTTGAGCTTGCAAACTTTTGTTGAGTTTTCTGAATCTTCCAAACCCGATGGCACATCCATGTAGACTTCCTCCTCAAGATCACCATTGAGGAAGGCATTCTTGACATCTAACTAATATAGAGGCCAGTCAAGATTAGCTGGAACTGAGATAAGAGTTATGATTGTGTGGAGTTTTGCAATAGGGACGAAAGTCTCTTGATAATCTATCCCATATGACTGAGTGAACCCCGAGCAGCTAGTCTTGCCTTAAACTTCTCTATACTGCAATCAACCTTGTGTTTGACAATGAAGATCCACTTGCAACCCACTGTTTTCTTGTTTTCTAGAAGGGTGGTCACTTCCCAAGTTCCATTTTTCTCAAGTGCTTTTATTTCCTCTTCTACTGCTAATTTCCACTTCAGATGTCTCACTACTTCATGAACATTATTTGGAATTTCTGTGGACACAAGCTCAGTCATGAAGGCTTTAAATGCAGGGGATAATCCTTCATAGGAAACAAACCGTGAGATAGGGTGATGTGTTCATGAACGAACACCCTTTCGAAGAGCAATGGGTCAACCAAGGTCACTAGGTAACTCATCAAATAACTAAATAGTATCACTATTACTTGGAATTTCATGAACATCAAAGTTCGATTCTGAGTCTTGGTCTTGCAAAGTGTGTATACCTATTTCTAACACATCCTAGGAGATTGGAGAATCAAAAGAAACAACATATGCATTTGGAAAATTTTCTTACTCATTTGGTTGAATTTCATCTTTATTTTGCAGGCTTGGAGAGGTCAGATTCATGGAAGGAAACACAGAAAAATTTGGAAGAATGTAAGGTTCGAATTCAATGGTGCATTCGGAAGTGTGAGGTTCGGAGTCAATGGTGGTAGAATCAATTTGATCCCAAAATTGATATTCCCTCATAGGCTTACTTTCCCCTTGAATATTAGAATTTGGGTAACATGGCTGGTATTCTATGAAGGTTACGCCCATTGAATGTAAGAATCGATGTTTTTGAGGAGAATAGCACTTTTTGTGTGGATGAGCAGCCTAAGAAAATACATTTTTTTTATTTTGGATCTAATTTGCTATGGTGGGGTTAATTGACATGGACAAATGTTGAACAACCAAACATTTTCATAGGAATGGTGGAGATCAAATGAGAATTTGGAAATGACTCAAGAAGGACTTGACATGGTGTTTTGAAATTGAGGACTCTAGATGGCATTCTATTTATGGGGTGTGTTGCTATAAGTACTGCTTCCCCCAAAAATATTTTGGAACATTTAAAGTGGATAAGAGGGATCGAGTTACCTCTAGCTGGTGCCTATTATTCCTTTCTGAGACTCCGTTTTGTTGTAGAGTTTCAACACAAGAACTCTGATGAAGAATTCCCTAATCAAGAAGGTAATTTCCTAAATGAGAAGCAAAATATTCTTTCGCATTATCAGTTCAGAGTATTTGTATTTTGCCATTGAATTGGGTTTTGATCATATTGTTGAAATTTTAAAAAATTTGCCCCACCTTTGATTTTTCTTTCATGAGCAATAACCAAGTGACTCGACTATGATTGTCAATAAATAGAACAAACCACATTGAACCTATGATGCTTTTACTTTTGATGGACCAAACACATCACTATGAACAAGTGCAAAGGACGAGAAGTTTTGTATGGAATGCTTTGATATCAACTCCAAACATATTTTGACAATTGGCAAATTTCACAGTGAAACAAATTTGGATTTTTATTCAGAAATGAAGAAGGAAACAATTTTGAAAGATAAACGAAAATTGGATGACCTAATCGATAATGCCATAACATAATTACACTATCTTTATTTTGAAATGAAACTAAAGATAAAACAGGCTCTTATGGACAAACTTGGCGGGTAAATGTTGCTTTTTTTGATTCCCATCACTCTTTAGGAGGTAGAGACCTCCATGCACCTTAGCATTTCCAATTGTCTTCCTCGAATCTAAGTCCTGAAAAACACAATTTTGAGAGGTGGAATTAGTAGCACACTTCAGATCATGAGTGAGTTTGCTGATAGACAAAAGATTGTAGTCTAGGTTTGGAACTGAGAGAACAAATTTAAGAAAAACATCTGTGGAGATAGGAACTGAAGCACATCTTTTCACTTTAGAGAGAAACCCATTTGCAATCTTCACAAATCTTTGGAGATAGGAACATAACCACATCCTGTCACTTTAGATTGAGACCCATCTACAATCTTCACAACATGATTATGTTTGAATGGAATAAAATCTTTCAGTAAACTTGCATTCCTAGTCACATGGTTTGAGGCACTTGAGTCTACAATCCATGATTGTAATCCAAATTTACATGCTTTCAAGGCAGTTGTAAAATTACCTGTTTGAGCAATTGAACTAGTACTAATAATATTACCAGTCAGTTGTGATTGGATCAGCTTTTGGAGTGCTTCCATTTGTTCATTACTAAAGACCCTAGACTCGGTTGAAGTAGAGGCCTCCTCAGATGTGGCTGCTGTGTTTCCACTGCTTTGATGATCTCTCTGGCTGCGGGATTTATAATCTAGTGGCTTCCCATGCAGTATCCAATATTTATCTTTTGTATGTCCTAGCTGCTGATAGTGTTCACACCTTGGTCTCCCTTTCTTCTATTGATCATTGGAGCTAGATGAATTTCCTTGTGCTGCCATAGCTGAAGATTCACTTGTTTGGTCTCCAAGCATTAGTTTCCTCCTACTTTCTTCACGACGAACATCTAAGAATACCTCTCTAAGGGTTGGCAGAGGTTTTGTTCCCAATATACGTCCACATATTTCATCTAAATTCGGATTTAATCCCATCAGAAACTTGAGTATGCATCTCTTTTAGATGAGGTACATGTATTTAAGAGCATCATTTGGGCTTTCCCAGTCAAGGACCTCAAATTGATCAAGTTGTTGCCACTTCCTAGCGAGTTGATCGAAATATTGGGTGACTTTGAGTTCTCCTTTGAGTAGATCATTCAGGCTGCTTTTGATGCCAAATAACTCCGAAGTATTCTCACCGTCAAAGAAAGTTTCCTTGGTTGTGTCCCAAATTTCATTGGCCGTGTCACAGAACAAAAAGTTTTCGCCAATTTCAACTACCATTGAATTGATAAGCCATGACATAACAATACTATTCTCAGCATACCAAACCTTGAATTTGGGATCCTCTTTTGGTCATGCCACTGCAACTCTAGAGACAATCTTTTTTTCCCTTTTCCACAAAAATACATCAAAATTGATTGAGACCATTGGACATAAATTTGGCCTATGAGTTTGTAAATGATTATGGGGGGAATAGAGATATTAGAACTACCCTGATTTTGAACAGTAGCAGTTTCTAGGACAGGAATGATGGCAGACGAAGGAGGAGGAGATAAAGGATTGGTAGCCATAAGACCAGATTTTAGAGGGAAGGCTCCGATACCATGAAGAACAATTTGGAAAGGAATGTTAATTCTCTCATTGTTTGAATAGAGATTACAATACTTATAAAAGGGTTGTCACATAATCTTATCAACTCCATTCTCAAATAGGAAACAAAATTAAAAAACAAATCACACCTAAATAAGGTCACAAATCACCTAAATAAAAGGAAATAATATAATTAGTAACAACCTAAATCAATCATAAAAAATCATAAACTTAGAGTTAACTAGTCCTAAAAATAAGGAAACTAATTTCCATAATTTATTCCACAGAACTTAGAGAGAATGAAACAGTTTTATGGTGCGCTCTAAATTATTTAGAAACAACTAAAATTAAAATACGAGTAATTGAAGGACTTCAACAAGCCAACATTTTGTACCAAGAGTTAACTCTTTTCTCCTTTATTCGAAAATCAATCAGCAGCATTTTACAACTTGATTTAATGCAAAACTATATATTTTATTTTGCTCCAACAAGGTTAAAATATGCTCAGCTTTTTGCTTCACCAAGGCCACAATAAAGGAGAGATTCTACAATAGGACAGCCCCAGTACACATTAATCTTGCAAGATAAGAGAGCCCAAACTGTAATCATAGAGTGGACATCTTGTTGATAATGTTCCTCTATGAAATAGTAGAGATAGAATTGGAAACCAAGACTATGAAAAGGGAAAAAAGTATAGATTAAGTACGAGCAATTAAGTGTTGCTAGGAAGAGAAATGATAAGAAGGGAGACTGACCTATTGAGACAAGAAGTTACCAAATAGACAAAGCATCACATGAGCTTCCAACAAACATTTTAATACTATACCATAAAATCATATTACCATTGCCTAGAAAGTATAAAAGAGTTAGTTATGCATGAAGTCATTCTGATTAAGTTGTAATTTCAGATGCCAATGCTTATGCATAAAAGAGATCTAGCCTCCACTGTACTAGTGAATACCGAAGAAAAGAGATAAAAGATGAGTTTCGGACGCTAAAAATGTCATGAAGATATTTTCTTGCGACCACTAATTGACTCCATCTGTAATGTTCAAGAAAAATTCATTATTAAATATAATACCTATTTGGATTTAATCGATGAATTTATCCTTATAAATCATATTTTTATAAATTACGATAACGCATATATGAACAATATTAATAGGAAATTTGACTATGAATTTTATGCGATTTTGAATATTGATAAATACAAATTTTGTAAGCTTAAATACTCGCAAAATTTGTGACTAATATCCTTAAAATGAATTTTATATCACAATTAATCATTGTGTTGTGAGATAAATTAATAAATGGTTAAAGTATGAGGCTAAAGTATGAGATAAAGTAGAAAAATATGCTATAACCAAAACAGTGTAAAAAAAGGGCATGATGTGGTGTAAGTAAATTGCATAAGTAAAACACAGATAAATGAAATACTATGTTTGGGTTTCAAAAGTAAACCAGAGAGAAGTTAGAATATATTAGACCATTTAAGTATATATTTCTATAGTTTTACCCTAACAACATAAGAAAAACACTGTATAGTAAAAATTATAATGTGTAAAGTAAGGGGGCTCGCCAAGGGGACACCCAAAGGGTTTGGATTAGATCACCACATCCTTTAATGTGGTCCAACCCCTTAATGCCAAGTTAACCCTAATCATACTTAGGGTGGTGAGTCACCTAGTCAAAAAAAAAAAAACTTTAAGTAATGAAATTGGATTAAATACCTTTGATAAATGAGATTTTCTCTCATTTTTCCCTACAACCATACACAGCAGCCCTTGTTTCTCTTCCTCCCAAAATTTTGCTCAAAACAAATTTCTCGCGTAACCTCTTCTAAGCAAGTTTCAAGTAGGATCAAGCTTTAAGCTCAAAGTTTCTTTATTTTCAAGGTAAGATTCAAATTTTTTCTAAGTTTCTCTAGGTTCTTTGGGATTGAAGGGGGATTCGTGAAGGGTTTTTCTTGTCAAGAATCATGCCTAGGAAGTTGGCAAATCAATGGTGTTAAGGGAGCACAAGCTCACCACTTTTTTTTTGGGTAAAAACCTAACCTTCCAATTTTGAGTTTTTGGTTAGGTTTGCTTTGTTTTGTTTTGTTCTCAAGTGTGGCATGTAAATATTTAAGTAGCTTGTGGTATATTTACCTAATTTTAAGGTATGTGAAGGTGATAAGTAGAAAAATTAGGGGTTCTATGCTAGGAACTTAATATGGTTTTGAAAACAAAGTAAATTTGTAAATTTTGTGTGGTTTTTTTAAGGAAATGAAACTTGGCATATTTAAGTATGAATATTTGGTAAAGAGGTTTGGAACCTGCTTAAAATAGTAGGGTGTATAGTGTTTAAAAGTAGATTTTTGCGAAAATTAATAAACTCGGTAGTTTTGAAAAATAACCAAAAACTTCCCTGTGTAGTGGGAATTTCAGAAAAGTTAAAACATGAAAGTTGTAGATCTTGATGAAACTATTAAAAATTGCAGACGGTTTGTCACAATTCGTAACGATTTACGAAATATGAATTTTACAAATTTTATCACAAAATTTCAATAAAAGTAACATGACAAACATGTTTTTAAGCAAAAGGAATTCGTGTAAAAGACTCTAGAAGAATTTAACCCTTGCAAAAAATTGGGGCTAACGGTGTAAAAAGATTACTTTTTGTCCCGGGAGCAAAATTGTCAATATTTTCAACATCCAGAATAAAATAGCAAAGGTTTGCTAAAATTGGGTTTTATTACAAAATGAGAGAACCAATGTCTTGAATTTTGTCCTACTACCAATAAACAATATTTTTGTGTGAGTTAGCAAAAAATAGGCCCTAGAAGTTTAACAGACCCGATAATGACAAATACGTTATTTTTTGCAAAACGACCCAAACAGATCCTAGAACACCCAAAATAGGAAAAAGGCCATTAGTTAAAATTTTTCCCCTTTGGTTAGAAACGATAACGCAACATGAACCAGGAGGGATCGAACCCTTAGTGATCGGAGGTTGTGAATTGAATAATAACCCAATTTAGTAATTGACGAATGCATTTTATCGACATATAGATAAATGGAGATAATTTGGCTAATGATGATACAATTGGTTAAACAGGACAGTCAATGATTAGCAAGGAAATCAGAAGTTAGCCTACGCTATAGCATACTCAAATAAGTTTAAACTGCACCTACAGTATGGGATAGAGGGTTATTGGAAAAAGTAGCTATATAAATGTATTTAATACATTTAAAGAAATGTGTATGGTGTGCACATCTTATAGGTAAATAGATAATATGCATGGTATGGTAACCTTAATTAATGAACTGGTAAATGAATCTCCAAACAAAGAAAGAATTGTCGTACTAGCTCACGACACAAGGGGAGTTTTAAGTTATGTTTTGGTCTCGGTGTTACGATGACCCACGTGCGTATATGGTACGAACGCTCAGGCCCAAGTTAAAGGCTAAATTATGAAGAGAATAATGAATGTTCATAAATAAGCATAAATGGATCATGCATACAAGTAGATTATGCATGTGGGTTATATTTGGACTTACTGAGTATTAGCTCACCTAGTTTTTTCATGCTATAGGTAATGCAACTAAAAGGTCAGAGTAAATTCACTCATAAGCTGGTGGTAGAACATGGGCAATGTATAGACCAGGGTATGGACACCGCCACTAAAAGGTTTTCACTCTATATGTATATTAAATAAATTTGGAACTTGTTGCAGAGTAAGTATTAAATATAAATTATTATGTGTAACACCTATCAATTTTTATGTAACAGATATTGCTAGAGAAGTAACGACGTTAAGTATTTTCCCTTATGATATGATGTTACTAACTATTTTATTTTGAGTATTATGATAGGTGACAATCACATGGAATTGATGTGCTAAAGGTATTCATGTCATTTATGATTGTATACTTGATAATTAATTGGTAATTAATTAATGTTTTGTTATAATTTAGTGTATGTAGTAGTTTGACAGGCCGATCCTTCAAGTTCAACAGGTCGAATTATCCTTCACGAAACGGTAAGTCGATGGATTTCATCGGCCAGTCAGACCTCACGACTTCAACAGGCCGAAGTAAACCTTTGGCAAGCCGAAATAAACCATCGGCAAGCCAAAGACAACTAACGAGTAATCAACAGGTAATCACCAAAATTGTAGCATGGCTGATTGATTTGATTGGATGATAAATTCTGATTGATTAGCATATTTTTGGTCTTTTTCTTGTTTAATGTAATAGAAGGTTTGACTTTTATGATGATTTGGATAAGTGATTAGGTTTCCCATTTTGAAAAAGTAAAAAATGGGTAAGTAAAACAAATCATTTTGACCTTCCTTTAATTCTCTCCATTTCCCCCACATGAAAACATCATACCTTTCAAAACTTTCCTACTACAAATATAGAGAATTTTTTTTTACCTATCGTATAGCAAATTCTTTTCACGCATATTGTTTTCTCTCCTTCTACATCGCTTTCTCCCTCTATATTTTTCTCAGAAACATCCTCCTTCTCTCCACGTTCTTTTCTCCTTCTATCCATTAATTTCCTGCAAATATTTGAACGTAATGTTGAGTCTTTTTTTTGGAAAATTTGATGAAAATAAGAGGTTTATACTGAGGTAAGAAATTCGTTCTTAGTTTAACTCTGAAATAGTATTTCTTTATGTTTCGACTGTTGTATCATTGTCTACGAATTTTCGTTTGTACTAAAGTTTTAGTATGATGTTTGTATATGTGTTATGCCATGTTCCTTAAAATTTCATGCCATTTGGATCTTTCTATGCTAAGATATGAATTCTACTCTCTACCACTCAAAGTTTAACGGTTGCTGATCGATATGTTGCACAAATTTATGGTCTTTGTTCAATGGGCAAATATTTTTTTATTTTTACAAACTTTGGAAAAAATATTCGTGGATATGTTAGGTTGTAAACTAGAAAGTTTTGCAGTAATGTCATGTATATTTTATGAGATATTGAATTTTCTTTAAACTAGGTTTTTATGGCTATAAAACTTGTAAATTTGGATTTCCTGGTTCTATGATGTTTTATTATGGCTAAATGAATTTGTTTGGCAACAAACATTTTTCTGGTATTGTATTTATACGTATATCAAGAGTCATTAAAAATTTTAGAGTCAAAGTAATTTTATTTTATTTGTTTGAAAATATTTACCAAAAGATGCTCATTGCTTTTCAAACCTAAAGTTAGTTTTACCACTGATTTTCAAATGCATATTTTGATTTATTCCAATTTTATTTGAAGCAAAATTTTGGATATATTATAGTTTTAGGTGTCTTCTACATGTAGAAATTTTATGAGATTATTTTGTGATGAAGATAATTTATTGTATGATATATGTTAAGGATGCTTACTGTTTTGTGGTTGTTGGCAAATTTTATGCTATGAACTGTATGACTTGTTTTGGTTATCACATGAAATTTTTATGACCAACAAAAAATCATGATGTTATGTTTATATGCTAACTTTGTCCCTGTAAAGTCTCATGCTTTAATTGTGTATGAATTGTAAGTTATTGAGCTATGAATTCGTAAGGGTTAGGCAACATTCTCTATTGGCAGTTTTGCTCTAACGTTTTAAAGGCTGATAATGTGTTGTGGATTAATGATTAATGTTTTCAAGAGAAGAATGTATGTGTGATGTACTATAGTATTGGATGAGGTCATAAAGTTGAATGTTAATTTCTTGTATATATGAATAATTGACATGGACACTCAAAGAGGTGAGCACATCAAGATCTCGACGATGTCAACTTCAATTAAGGTTTAGTGAGCTAATCAAGCAAGTACATTCTCACTTGTAACATGATGAAGTTTATGAAAAGTTTGAAATCTATGTTCATGATAGTTTTATGATCATTTCCATGGTGATTATATATGATGTTTCATTATGACTTTTGACGTATAAAAAAGTTATGCATGTTTTAATGATGACGTATTTCCAAGTATAACAGTATATACATGTATATATATATAACTTAAATAAGTGTTGCACACCCATGTTTACGTTATGTCTATGTTTATGATGTCATGTTTGGTTTGAGATTAGCTACTCTTTTCCTCTCATGATGGTGTGCCTACAATGATGATAATGGTACAACACTTGGGCCCCTAAAGATAAAATGAATGAAATTTTAATATGGTTAGTATTAACGAAAGATATGTTCTATAGGAAACTATGCCTAGTGCACTATTATGATGATGCTTATGATGGTGATGTTTCATAAAGGTGTTTATAAATTGTTTCATGTTGTGAGATAGGAAGTGTACTTACTAAGCTTTTGCTTACTTAGTTTCACTTCATGTTATAGATAAAGGTAAAGAGATTATGGATTAGGTGGAGGGCAAGGATGGACGCATGAGCTATGCATAATGGATTAAAAATGGAAGACACTAAGAAAGAAGTTTTAAATTTCATAAACTATGTTTTTACTACTTTGTATGTTTACTTCTTGCACTTTGAGATATTAAGACTTGTTTTAAATTATCTTGACTTTTGTAGAATAGCCTACCGATCATTATTGATCGCTCTGTCAATAGTAGTATCGGCCTGCCAATTATTCTGTATCGGTCTGCTGATTTTAGAAATTTAATTTGCAGAGCCTCGGACAACCTATCGGTGGTTGAAGTTCAGACTGCCTATCATGTTCGGCCTACCAATGCTTGAAGTTTGGCCTACTAGTGCTTGAAGTTCGGCCTACCGAACTGTGAACAAAATTCAAATTATGATTTTAAATTTTATTTGTATTATGACTTCATTGATTTGGTATTGATAAACTGTTTAGATAAATGTAGAAGCTTTTGAAATATTGATAATTAGTAGTAGTAGTAGTAGTAGTAATAATAATAATAATAGATGTATGGATGGATCTTTGGAGATGTTTGCAAACTAAGTTTTAAATTAAAATAGTTTATCTAAATAATAATAACACGGATGAATGTAACATCTGTAAGGGGGTGTTACAAGCTTTGGTATCAAAGCGAATTTTTGTTTTCAATTCATATCGCCACATGTCAGTCCAAGTCCTCCAAGTAAGTATATTCTAATATAATTGTTAAGGATGCAAGTTTGATGATAAGTATAAGATTTAGTTGCCTAATGATAAATACCCTAGTAGTGAAATCTTGTCTCATAAATTAGAAGATTATACCTAAGTTCCTAATTCTTTTAGGAAATCAAGAATACAAACTCGTGCTCAAACCAACGAAAGGCTGATGACGATAATTGTCGAGTTGCAAAGGCAACTCAAGGAGCAAAGAAGAGAAATGGAAGAACTAAGAGCTAATGGCCAAGGCGGTGAAAGACAAGACAATGACATGCTGCTTCATCCTCCCCAGCCACAAGGAGATCAAGTCCCAGCTCTTGCAGTAGAACCAAGACCGATCTATCAGGAACCACTATTAGTCAAATGGAAGAAGGTCAAGCCAGTAGATTTTGAAGGTTATAAGGATCCTTTAGCTGCTCAAGGATGGCAAAAGGCAATCGAGGCCACTTTATAACTTATGGGTTTCATGGATAATGAGAAGGTTCTCTGTGCCTCATACTGCCTTACCATGGAGGGTAGAATTTTGCAGGACAGAATCGAACAGAGCAAGAAAGTCGATAAGATGACATGGGCCGATTTCATTCTTGAATTCAACACAAAGTTCTTCCACATGAACATTACTCGAAAGCACTACAATGAGTTCAAAAACCTACACCAAGGAGACATGTTAGTAACTGATGTGGTGGCTAAATTTGATCAGTTAGCTCACCTTTGCCCAGTGATGGTTAGTAATGAGAATGAAAGGGTCAGAAGACTGATTAGAGTCCTTAGGCCAGAAATTGCTGCAATTATATACGAGACAAGCCTGTTGGGTTTTGTTATTCAAATAAGCAGCAAAAAATTAAAATTAATTCCCACAAAACACTCACAGGATCGATGCAATGCAATTAGATTAATAAGAAAGTCATAGAATCTTACCAGGATGACAAAAAGGACAAGATTCTGGAAGGTAGAGAGCAGGTTTACTCTAGTGACACCCTAACTCGAGCTTTTAGTATTCGAGATTGGATTCAGATGTTGTTACTTGGAGCAATGCCCTCTGCAGGTATACACACGAACAAACTCTCTCAAAAATGAATTGATGTGCTAGCACCCTCTCTTTTGCGTTAAATGACTCTCTTTAATTTTAAGGTTTTAATGTCTTTCGCCTTTTTAGAATGAGAGTACGCCTTTTTTCTTTTTTCTTTTTTGTTTTCAGTTAGAAACCTTAAAACAGATATATATATATATATATCTAT
The DNA here is from genome assembly GCA_946598075.1 of Artocarpus hirsutus. Classification (NCBI taxonomy): domain Eukaryota; kingdom Viridiplantae; phylum Streptophyta; class Magnoliopsida; order Rosales; family Moraceae; genus Artocarpus; species Artocarpus hirsutus. Next base: position 26,822 of record CAMOHE010049656.1, on the reverse strand, counting down.
TGACTTCGAGATAAAATCAGATTTTGACTAGGGTAAACTGTAATTCGAATATGACTCAGAGAATCTAGATAATATCTGTAATTCGAATATGATTCAAAAAATCTAGATAATGTCAGTAATTCAAATATGATTTAGAGAATCTAAATGTCAGATTCAATGAACCTAGACATATCTAGTACATCGAATCTGGACATTATCAGGTTCATTGAACCTAGACATAGTAAACCCAAAATTTGTTCTTGGTTTGTTCTAAGTGCACGACCCTGTAGGTTCACATAACGTTGGTACTGAGCTTGAAATTATGTTTCTGGCCCACAAATCATAAGCGACCTCTAGCAAGACATTATGATTATCAAAGTTATGCGAATGTCAATAATCCGACATATCCTAATCCACAATAAGTATTAAAGTCCTTTTGTCACTAGATACCTTGATTAGACATAAGGCATGGTTTATGTCATCCTTATACTATTCAATCATATTATTTCTCAATCTTGAGTAGACTAATATTGATAACCTTTATCAATTTAATCTAGTATGGCCATACATTTTACTTCAGTCTATCTTATCGAGGGGCCCATAGATATCTTTCTCATGATAAATGAGGAACAAATTCCTTCTTAATCACTCACATTCCTCACATGATTCACTTTATATCCGACAATCCATTCCATCATCCTATTAAAGATAATATTAGGTTGTATCAAAATATAGAACTTGTCATGTAGGAAACCATGATGATTTCAAGTCAGAGGACTAGGAAAATACTATTGTGATGAGAATCACTTATGACAATTATCTATGCAGTATTCTCATAGCAGGTCGATCTAATACATCATTTCTCAAATATGTATCTATGATTGACTTAGTATCTCATACACATGATTAGTAAAACATAATCATCAGTCAAACTTCATACTAGTCTTCATTCATTATTATCCCAAAAACAATGACCGACTAGGGATAATTTAGAATATAATTCAATTTTCACCTAAGAGTTTTATTATCAAGTCACATATTTGATGACCTTAGACAACATTAACTATTCATGGAATTAGAATAAAAAACAATAATGAAAATATCTCTTTATTAATAAAATGCAAATGTAAGAAAGTTAAAATGTGGTCATCACATAATGGGCCTAGGGCACATCACTAACAATCTCCCACTTGCACTCGGCCCAATCAATATTGTATCTAATACCCATTGACCTAATATGACTCTCATGCTCAGGCTGTGGAAGTGGCTTAGTGAGTGGATCAACAACATTGTCATTTGTAGGTACTCTGCATATCTTCACCTCTCCTCTCTCAATGATTTCTCGAATGAGATGATAACGCCTAAGTATGTATTTAGATCGCTGATATGATCTAGGTTCCTTAGCCTGGGCTATGGCCCCGTTATTATCATAATACAAGTTTGCTAAATTTGATATACTAGGAACAATACCCAATCCAGTAATAAACTTTTTGATCCAAACTGCTTCCTTAGCTGCTTTTGAGGTGGCTATATACTCAGCTTCTGTTGTAGAATCAGCAACGGTGTCTTGCTTTGAACTTCTCCAGCTCACTGCACCTCCATTCAAACAGAACACATAACCTGATTACGATCGAAAGTCATCCTTGTCAGACTGGAAGCTAGCATCTGTGTAACCACTGACAACAAGCTCATCTTCCTTTCCTCCATACCGTAAGAATGCATCCTTAGTTCTTCTCAAATATTTAAGGATATTCTTGACTGTTGTCTTGTGACTTTCACCTGGATCTGATTGGTATCTGCTGGTTATGCTTAAGGCATATGAGACATCAGGTCAAGTACATAACATTGCATACATGATAGATCCAATTGCAGAAGCATATGGAATCTTATTCATGCAGTCTCGTTCATCCTGTGTCATTGGACACTGAGTCTTGCTGAGACTAATTCCATGTGACATGGGCAAGAATCCTCTCTTGGAATCTTACATACTAAACCTATTTAATATATACCTTGTCAATGTATGTACTCTGACTTAGGCCAATAAGCCTCTGAGATCTATCCCTATAGAGCTTAATGCCTAGAATATAGGCAGCTTCACCTAAGTCTTTCATTGAGAAACAATTCCCTAACCATGATTTAACATTTTGTAGAGTAGGGATATCGTTTCCAATGAGTAATATGTCAACAACATATAGCTCTAGAAAGACTATTGCGCTCCCACTAACCTTCTTGTAAACACAAGGTCATCTTCATTTTTGATGAAACCAAACTCTTTGATTGCTTCATCAAAACGAAGATTCCAACTCCGAGATGCTTGCTTCAATCCATAAATGGACCTTTGAAGCTTGCAAACCTTTCCAGAATTCTCAGGACTAACAAAACCCTTGGGTTATGTCATATACATATCCTCAAGTAGGTTTCCATTAAGAAACACTGTTTTGACATCCATTTGTCAAATCTCATAATCATAGTATGTAGCTATGGTGACGAGAATCTGAATAGATTTAAGCATAGCAATTGGTGAAAAAGTTTCATCATAGTCTATACCATGTGTTTGCCTAAAACCTTTTGCAACTAGTCTAGCCTTAAAGTATGTACATTGCCATCCATGTCTGTTTTCTTTTTGAAAACCCATTTGCACCCAATAGTCTTTAAACCATCAGGCGGATCAATCAAAGTCCATACTTGATTATTATACATGGATTGCATCTCTAACTTTATGGCTTCTAGCCATTTATCACAGTCAGGGCTATTCATGGCCTTTTGGTAGGATATGGGCTCATTTTGATCTACAATCATCACATCATTATTATTAGTTAAGAGAAATCCATATCTCTTAGGGCTCTGATGTGTCCTACTAGACCTCCTCGGGCCTTATGCTACTTGTTTAGGCTCAACAACTACTTATTGATCAAGTTGAGATTCCACAGTTGGTTTAATGCTATTTTGTGGTTCTTGAATTTCTTCAAGTTGAACTTTACTCCCACTGGTTCCTTTAGAAATGAATTCTCTTTCTAAAAAGACACCATTCTGAGCAACAAACACTTTGTTCTTAGAAGCATTATAGAAGTAATATCCTTTAGTTTCTTTAGGATATCCCACAAAAAGGCATTTGTCTGATTTGGGTGCCAATTTATCTGAAATTTGTCGCTTCACATAAGCCTCACATCCCCAAATCTTAAGAAAAAACAAACTAGGTGACTTCCCAGTCCACATCTCATATGGTGTCTTTTGAACCGCCTTTGATGGAACTCTGTTTAGTATGAATGCAGAAGTTTCTAGAGCATATGCCCAAAAGGATATTTGAAGATTTGACTGACTCATCATAGATCGAACCATATCCAATAAAGTTTGATTTCTCCATTCAAACACACCATTCCATTGTGGTGTTCCTGGTGGAGTTAATTGTGAGACTATCCCACAATCTCTAAGATGATCAATGAATTCTTAGTTTAAGAATTCACCACCTCGATCTAATCGAAGTGCTTTAATACTTTTACCAAGTTGATTTTGTACTTCATTTTTTAAAATTTTAAACTTTTCAAAAGATTCAGACTTTTGTTTTATTAGATAGACATAGCCATACCTACTGAAATCATCTGTGAAAGTAATGAAGTACTGAAAACCTCCTCTAGCAGTAGAACTTAATGGTCCACATATATCAGAATGTACACGGCCCAATAAGTCATTAGCCCTTTCACTATGTCCAGTAAAAGTTGTCTTAGTCATTTTGCCTAATAAACAAGACTCACATACTTCAAATGATTCAAAATCAATTGAATTCAAAAGCCTATGTTGATGGATTTTTCAAATGCATTTCTCATTTATATCGCCCAAATGAGAGTGCCAAAGATAGGTAGGGTTTAAATCTTTAGATTTAAACTTCTTTGTATTAACATTATAAATGGACTTTTCATTTGTGTTTTCAATGCTTAGAACATAAAGACCATTTGTTAGTGGAGCATATCCATAAAAAATGTTATCACGGTAAATAGAGCATTTATTATTCCTAATAATAAACTCAAAATTTTCCTTTTCCAAACAACAAACATAAATAATATTCCTACTCATAGCAGGTGCATAATAACAATTTTCTAAACTTAAAACAAATCCACTAGGCAAAGTCAACTCATATGTTCCTATAGCTAAAGCAGCAACTTTTGCTCCATTTCTAACTTGTAGGTACACTTCACCTTTAGCGAAGGTTCTACTCCTCTTAAGACCCTGCACATTGGTACAAATGTGAGATCCAGATCCAGTATGTAATACCCAAGAATCAGAAGTAGACAAATTGACTTCTATAACATAAATACTTGAAGGAGTAGTCACATTACTCTTCTTCTTCTTCAGATCATCCAAATAGAGCTTGTAGTTTCATTTCCAATGACCAGGCTCATTGTAGAAAAAGCATACTCCTTCCTTTGGTGGTTTAGCCTTAGGCTTAGGCTTGGGCTTAGGGTTAGGCTTGGGCTTCTTTAAGTCCTTGGAAGCCTTATTCTTGGTGTTACCCTTTCCTTTCCTTTTCATACCTTTCCCTTGATTAACCATTAGAACATCTTTGGTATTCTTGATGTTCTATTCAGCAGTCTTAAGCATCCCATGCAACTCAGAAACAGTCTTCTCCATATTATGCATGTTGTAGTTCATAACGAACCCATCATATGCATTTGGCAAAGATTGCAATATGTTGTCAATAGCCAGCAGTCAATCTGCATTAGAGTAATGCCTTTAATGTAGCAAACCTCTCAATTCTAGCTTTCTCTTGGAACATTTCCTTGAGATGGCCTATCATGGTATAGGCCTCCATTTCCATCAATTGCTTCTGAAGCTCTGATTCCATGCTTCCAAGCATGAGGCAAGTGACATCAACAGAGTCATTGAGATGCTTACTGTGAGCATCCATTTGAGATTTAGAAGCATTAGCGGCTGGTTCATCAAGGATAGGTTGATCAAGGACATATTCCTTTCTCTCTTGCTTCAGAACAATTCTCAAGTTTCTATACCAGTCAAGGAAGTTAGTTCCATTAAACTTATCCTTCTCAAGGATCATTCATAGTGACAAGTTAGATGTGGTGTTTAACACCTTTATCTACAACAAATATATACACAGAATACTTAGCATTTCATTAAATAATTTTTAACGAGGCATAATTTAAATCTCACTAATTTTATTAAATCAATAACCCTCAATATTAATTTGGCAATCACAACAATTGTAATTTTAGTGGGCCAAGATCCATATTTCACCTCACTTTAAGTAAGCTTTAGCTTATCACTTAAAGTATGGTTATTTAGGTAGGTAATACTTTACCAAATACATCTTATGTAACTCTTGGATAAATATGGGATTTGAGATCACATGTCCTTGAAAATTAAAATCCCATTTAATGCCCTAGGTCCAAAACCATTTTGATAACCTAGTTAAGTCTAACCATTTCAAACATATGGATATCACTATTATCCATCATGTCTTACTTAGATGGCTTAACACACCCTACTTTGGCAGAACCTATATTTAGCAATCCAAGTCTTGACAAGTGTTGAATTATGGAAGGCATTTTAATGACTTAATATTAAATGAGGGTAGATTTTCATTTTATTGTTTATTATTATGTCGCATCACATACATAGCATCATATACACAGCATCACATACATAGCATAATAATAACACAATAAGCATGTCATAGCATGGCCCAAATCTAAATTGATCTTCAAAAGCCAAGATAAAGGTTAATGGTCAATCCTAGGTAATCTTCATCTCTATGGATTTCCTTAGATTGCTACGAATGGACTCCATCTTGAGCCTCAATCTTGGACCTCCATCTATCTTGATTTTGGGCTTTGATTTTACATTACAAATTGCAATATAAAATATTCTATTTCTACTAAATAAATAAATAGATTACAACAAATTGATAAACAACACGTAGGCCGTATTTAAAATTACAAACCTAAAATAAAATTAAATAAAACCTGCCAATCACATTGGTGTAAAAGGGCCATCTATGCACCATGCAATTCACACTAAACACATAAACATAATAATATAATTTCATTAAAGTTAAATTTTTATTATGACCAAAATAATATATGCGACAAATCAATTCAGGGTCAAGGGGCAGCGCCCTTGGCACCCCTTGAGGAGGTCCCGCTAGCCGAAAAACGATTTACCTTACTCGTTTGAATGAGTTGATGCCTAAATCCATTGAGTTTAATTAATAAAACTACCTAATCTGTTCATAACAGAATTAATTAATCTCTGTTTAACACTTAAACGGATTAATGAAATTTGTTGATCTGTTCTAAACCGATCATCCTTGTTTAACAATTAAATAGACCCTATGATATATATACTAATTTGTTCAAAACAGATTATCACTATTTAATATTTAAACAGTTCGCCATCTTAATAAAACCAAAACTCGATTTACAGTATATCGTTTAATCATCTTAAAACATATTACTAGATTCTTTTTAAATTGTAACATTAATCGAATTAACAACAACAGGTTACAAGAAATAGTAAATGCATTAATCAAATTAACATGATAAAAGCGTTTAATCAAATAAAACCTCAAACACATTAATCTAATTAATGTATAAATCGTACCTATGCATATCACATATACACAAAACCATATAAAATCAATTTAATCGAATTCGCAAGTCGCATTAATACCACTGTTGGGTTTTGTTATTCAAATAAGCAGTGAAAAATTAAAATTAATTCCCACAAGACTCTTGTAGGATCCATGCAATTCGATTAGATTGATAAGAAAGTCATAGAATCTTACTAGGATGACTAAAAGGACAAGATTCTAGAAGGGAGAGAGCGGGTTCACTCCAGTGACACCCTAACTCGAGCTTTTAGTATTCGGGATCAGATTCAGACTTGTTACTTAAAGCAACGCCCTCTGCAGGTATTCACACAAATAGACTCTCTCAAAAACAAATTAATATGCTAGCACCCTCTTTTTTGTGTTAAATGACTCTCTCTAATTTTAAGGTTTTAATGTCTTTTGCCTTTTTAGAATGAGAGTACGCCTTTTTTCATCTTTTTCTTTAGCTAGAAACCCTAAAACAAATATATATATATATATCTATTGACTTCGAGATAGAGTCAGATTTTAACTAGAGTAAACTGTAATTCGAATATGACTCAAAGAATCTAAATAATGTCTGTAATTCGAATATGACTCAGAAAATCTAGATAATGCCAATAATTCAAATATGATTTAAAGAATCTAGATAATGTCAAGTTCAATGAACTTAGACATATCTAGTACATCGAATCTAGACATTATCAGGTTCATTGAACCTGGACACAGTAAACCTAAAATTCCTTCTTGGTTTGTTCTAAGTGTACGACCCTGTAGGTTCATATAACGTTGGTAGTGGGCTTGAAATTATGTTTCTGGCCCACAAATCATAAGCGGCCTCTAGCAAGACATTATGATTACCCAAGTTATGCGAATGTCAATAATCCGATATATCTTAATTTATAATAAGTATTAAAGTCATTTTGTCACTAGATACCTTGATTGAACATAAGGCATGGTTTATGTCATCCTTATACTATTCAATCATATTATTTCTCAATCTTGAGTAGACTGATATTGATAACCGTTATTAATTTATTCTAGTATGGTCATACATTTTACTTTAGCCTAACTTATAGAGGGGCCCATAGATATCTTTCTCATGATAAATGAGGGACAAATTCCTTCTTAATCACTCACATTCCTCACATGATTCACTTTACATCCAACAACAATCCATTTCATCATCCTATTAAAGATAATATTAGATTGTGTCAAAATATAGAACTTATCATGTAGGAAACCATGATGATTTCAGGTCAGAGGACTAGGATAATACTATTGTGATGAGAATCACTTATGACAATTATCCATGCAGTATTCTCATAGCGGGTCGATCCAATACATCATTTCTCAAATATGTATCTATGAGTTGACTTAGTATCTCATACACATGATTAGTAAAAAATAATCGTCAGTCAAACTTCATACTAGTCTTCATTCATTATTATCCCAATAATAATGACCGACTAGGGATAATTTAGAATATAATTTAATTTTCACCTAAGACTTTTACTATCAAGTCATATACTTGATGACCTTAGGCAAAATTAACTATTCATGGAATTATAATAAAAAACAATAATGAAAATGCCTCTTTATTAATAAAATGCAAATGTAAGAAAGTTAAAATGTGGTCATTACATATTGGCCTAGGGCACATACTAACAAAGCCTACCCAGAAACTAGGAATAGGTTGTCTTGAGGGCCCAACATGCTAAATTTCGCTTGTCGAAGCTAAGAAGAAACCAACCTCAACAAGGTCAATCAACGACCAATGCAAGCACTTAGAACCACCCCAAAACAGGAACAACAACAACAACCAGAACTAGAGAAACAACAACAGGAAGGGCAACCCTCAAAACCAACAGAGTCAAGGAAATAAGAAACATAATGCTGGCCAATTCAACAATAATAACAGGCAGATTCAACCATGTGCCAAATGTGGTAAGAAACATCCAGGAAAATGCCGTCTGTGAACAAGCCAGTGTTTCATCTGTTGACGTGAAGACCACTTTGCCAAGAACTGCCCCAACCAAACTAATGTTCAAGCTCAATAGAAAGCTCCTCATGCCCAACTCCATCATATCCAAGCCGCCTTAGAGGGACCGTTGATTAGTTAGGGAAGACTCGAAGCCCCACCTACTAATGCTCGCATCTATGCAATGACGAAAGAACATGTGGCCGCTAAAGCTTCTAATGTGGTTATAGGTCAAAGTGCAAGTCTTTCTATTAATGCACATGTTCTCTTTGATATAGGTGCCACATTCTTTTGTGTCATCATCCTTTGCTAAGAAGTTAGGAGTTCATTTAGAACCAATGAGACAGGGATTCACTACAACACTACCCTCCAGGGAAGTGATAATATCTACGCACTATTTGCGTATTGTTCCTCTATGGATTTCTAAAAAGGAACTCCTCGTCGATCTTATTATGATCGATATGTATGATTATGACATGATTCTTGGGATAGATTTTCTGAGCAATTAGAATGCTTCCATTGAATGCCAAAAATGAAAGGTGATCTTCCATCCAAAAGGTAAACAAAAGTTCGTAACCAAGTATATTTTTGTTAGTGATGAAAGCAAGGAAATTGTTAGCAAGTGGCTGCATGGGCTATCTAACGAACATTGTAAACAAAAGTCAAGAAGAAAAGGCAAGGATTAAAGATGTTGCAATAGTGCAAGAATCCTCAGAGGTGTTCCTAGATGATCTATCAAGCTTACCCCCTTATAGAGAGATTGAATTTGAGATCAAGCTTGCTCTAGGCACCGACCCAATTTCAAAGGCACCATACAAAATGATCCCAACAGAGTTGAAGGAGCTTCATTCTCAATTAAAGAAATTGCTCGACAAAGGCTTCATCTGGCCTAGTCACTCATCTTGGGGAGCCCCTATTTTATTTGTCAAGAAAAAGGATGGGTCTATAAAACTCTACATCGACTATAGAGAGCTAAACAAGGTGACGATCAAGAACAAGTGCTCGTTGCCTTAAATAAATGACTTGTTTGATCAACTTAAAGGTGTATCTGTGTTCTCAAAGATTGACTTATGGTCGAGATAACTGTGACGACCTTCCCTACGTGGCCATCACTTAACTTAACGTGATCATGAACTTAAACATACTTAAGAATAAGGTAGAGAAATTTTGGAACAATTTTTTTATTTTTTAAATGGATTCTCGCTATAGAATCTTTCACATGAAACCTCAAAGGAAGTAATAACTGTTTTTCTAAAACTTAATAACAAATGAATTCTTGACGGTAAAGAATTCTCAACATGTAACCTTAAAAAATATAATAATCATTTCTCAAAGCTTAATTGCATAAACCTAACATAATACATAATTTCTCAAACATGATAATAATATAATAATAATTATTACGTTTTAACATAATTATAATTTCCAAAAGCATGATCCTCTACATAACTCGTAACATTAATTTCTTGAAATATAACCATAATAATTTCCTTAAACTTTTCTTTTTAAACATAAGAATAATTATTTACTTTAAAGACATTTCTTAATTTAAATAAAACTATTTTCAAAACAAATTTTAAATTAAATATTAAAATAAAATCCCATTTAAATGCTCTTTAAAACTTTCTTAACAATTATTTATATATTTTACTTATAATTTTAATGTCTTAAAAATAACATATTATTTTCTTAGAAGTAAACCTTCTTAAACTAACCAAAACATAATTTTTTATAACTTAAACTTTTAAGTTTAAGATACTAATTTCTTTGTAACGCCCTCTTTACCGACGCCACAGATGTCGTTACTTTCGTTTCGTAATATTTTTATTTATAAGATAAACTATTTAATTAAAAAGGTAATTTGAAAACATAACCCAAGATCCATGCGTTTTTGTTTAAATATATATATACATCAATGTATAATTTATATTGCTCAATTATAAACACACATTAAATAGTTTATCAATATCAAAGTAAATTGAATAAACTTTTAAAAACATCTTTTAAAATCTAAATACACAGTTCGGCAGGCCGAACTTTAGATTTCGGCAGGCCGAAGTTGTCCGGCAGTCCGAAGGTCAACCTTCGGCAGGCCGCCCGAAGCTCTACAAAACAGGTTTCAAAATTAATAAGATCGGCAATCCGACCAGTAATGGTCGGTAGGCCGAACTCTAAAAAAAATATTAGAAATTAATTTTTTTTTAAAAACAAATCCCAAATCTTCAAGGTGCGGAAACAATAAACAAACTCAAAGATAAAAACATAAAAATAAACATAGTTTCAAAATTTTAAAACTTCTTTCTTTCTTGGCATCTTCCGTTTGCAATTCATCTTGCTTAGCTCACACACCCGTCTTGGTTCTCCTCCTAATCCATGGTTCTCTTACCCTTATCTGCAACATGATGTAAACTTGAATAAGCAAACGCTTAGTAAGTACATTTGTAAATCTCACAACTTAAAATATTTTATGAACATCATCATCATCATCATTATCATCATAATAATAGTGGACTAGGCACATTTTTATAGGGAACATATCTTGCATTACATTGACCATATTAAAACTTTATTCATTTTATCTTAAGGGTCCAAGTGTTGCATCATAACATCATCATCATAGGCGCGCCGTAATGAAAGGAGAGGGGTAGCTAATCCCAAACTAAACATGACACATATCATATCATATCATAACTTAACATTTCATTGGGTGTGCAACACTTATTTAGGTGATATATATATATACATATTTATACTTTCATGCTTTGAAAAACATTATCATCAAAACATGCATAAACTTTCATAATAATACTTCATATAATATCATCATAAGAAAACATCATAAAACTATCATGAACATATATTTCAAATTTAAACTGATACCTTTAATAAACTCATACTTTCGTAAACACATACTTTTCATAAACACATCATGTTGCAGGTGTGAATGTATTTACCTCAATAAGCTTACTTAACCTTAACTTGTAGGTGACGACGCCGCGGTCTCGATGTGCTCACTTCTCATTGTGTTCATGTCATACATTCATAAAATGACAATTAACATTTATTTTCAATGAATTAATCACCACAACTTATCATCCATTTTCATATAACATCACATACACATTCATTTCTTAAAACATACATTTACAACATTTTTCATTAACTTTAAAACATTTAAATAAAACTATCAACACAATTACATTTTTGACCTTTAAGAATTAAAAATTTAATAACTCAGCATACACAAATAATTAGAGCACCAAATTTTGCAAGAACAAAGTTAACATATATACATATTACCATGATTTTTCATTAGTCATAAAAATTCCATTTAAAGTCTCAAACAAGTCATTCAACTTATATACCAAAATCTGCCAGCCACAATAACACAGTGAGCACTCCTTAACTTAGGTCTATTTATCACATTTTCATGCCATAGAAAAATCTACAAAAATTATCACAAATAGTAGACACCTAGGATTATAACATATCCAAAAATGAGCTTTAAATAAATTCTATATAATCCAATACTTGCATTAAAAGACAAAGGCAATAATAATTTTCATTGTGTGAGGCAGTGAGTCTCATACATTTTTCATATTCCAATAAATTAAATAAAATTACTATGACCCCAAAATTCATATTACAAGTCATTAACATATAATGCAGAACTACAAAATTTCACATCACCAAATAAAAATCATTAAGTCATTCAAACTTCATCCAATAACAATCTCTCAATTTCATAGATAAAACAGTCCTAAAAACCTAGTTACAATAAAAATTCCATAACACATAAAATATTAATAAAATCATCATCAAATTTTCCGGTCTAATACTTAACATATATATAAACATATTCGCCAAATTTCGTGGAAAATAACCTTAATTTGCATGATGAACAAAAACGATATTTTTATGCAACATAAACAATCAGCAACAATTTATTATGAGGTGTAGAGCATAATTATTTAATATCTTAGCCTACATAAAACTAAATGGCACGAAATTTGGAGCAACATCACATAGCATATTCATGAAAATCATATTAAAATTTCAGAGCAAACGGAAATTTGTAGGCAAAGATATAAGGGTCGAAACATAGAGGCAATTCAACATTACTGTTTAGCATAAATCAGCAGTGAGTGACAAAGAGAAGAAAATTCATAACTTTTCATAGAAAATTCCAATTAAGGTGAAATTTTGAGGGTTAACACATAATACGTACATGAATAACATATAAAAAATTCAGAGCAAAATAAAATTCCTAGACTAAGATATTTCAGTCGGATTGAGGAGAGAAATACGATTTTAGAAATACCGAAAAAAAATGAGTTCTTACCTCGAAATATCTGTAGGGCCTCTCTCAGTTTTACTCAAGTGACCTTTATGTTGGTCATAGGAAATTTACTAGTTTCTACTTGATCATTTAAAACATTTTGACGTTTTCTAATTGAAATAAGCGTGTCTTATAGCAATTTCTTATAGTTTCTTAAAAGCAAATTGGAGATTTTATCTTTCTCCTGATAGAAATTCTCGCTGTGATACTATATAAAGGGGTGCATTATATCCCTGAACATACGGAGATCGTACCCTAGATTCCTCTTAGGCGGGCTTATTCTAGACATTTCAACATACTATTGTGACATATAGGGGTAATAGATTCTCATAGTGTATGAAATCATACTATCGATTCCCTTTACTTGTACTTACGCTAGGATCTAAGACATGCTATCATAGCATATTATAAAAACTTCAGTAGTTTTATGGTTCTCACGGCCTATTTATGGGTAAAAAATCATTCCAGGTCTAAATCTCATGCTATTGAGTGGGATATGCTCTTCTAGAAGAGCAAAACTATACTGTCTCATTTAACCTGTAAGAGGTTCATTAGAGTCTTGTCTATGTTCTACCCACCTTGGGATTGAAATTCTACTCTTTTGAGCATCTATTTTCGTAGAAATCGTGTCATTCTAGCCTTGACTATCCCAACTTGTTCAATGGCATAATCATGTATATGCTGTCTTACGGTATTTTTTTCTTTTTTTACAGTTCGTAAAATTTACCTCTTATTCAGAATTCTAATCAATCTTGTTTCCACTGTGGAAATATTCATGATGTGTCTTAACTTTTTCTACATGTGAATTTTGTGTCTATAGTTGACTATGTGTTCCTTCTTTTTAGGCTAATTTAGTGTCCTATATCATTCTAAGGCTTCCTTACTATTTCTATACAAGGTTGTATGTATGTGTGTACATATAAATATATATATGTTTATTATTATTAATTATAACTTTCAAAAATACGGCAGTCATTTTTATTTTAATAAAAACCAATTTTGTCTCATCAAAACATTTCATAAACTCCTATTTACTTAGTGAAAATAGTAGTAATAATTTGTTAAACACTTTTTTTTTTGACAATTTAAATCAAATTTTAAACTTGACAAAATTTTGTGCTTTAAGAGTAAGGACCCAAACATGTTTGTAATAAAAAAAAAAGTTGTTTATGGGTCCTATTTAATCCATAGGTACTTTTAGTATAATATCGATCTCAAGCTGTCAGAACCCTTAACTTAACATGGATGGTCCCTATCTTGGAACTTACTTCCTCCTCAAGGATTTGACCATTACATTCTTTAACTTGATTGGTTCATGACAACAAGAGTGTTCATATTATACTCATGAAAATTGTAAAAAAACTAGCTTATAGGAAGTGCATTCATCAAAAAATGTAAGTTGCAATTTTACATCAAATAAACAGAAAACATGCTTTTAAAATACACTACGTTCAAGTGATGTGATGGGGGTATACTTATAGGTCATTAGTTTTGATGGCTACTATTTTATCAGGAAGAAATCTATCGATTTCTCTTTTTTTTTCTATTAATGTTCACCTATCTTTTAGAGGAACAATCTAGTCTGGACGCTTATTCTTATGACCTTATTCGAGGTATGTGTCTTATTGTGTCATAATAATTTTATCGTGTTAATCCATATCACTCTAATCTTGGGTTTTGTTAATCTAGCTCTATATATATATATATATATATATATATATATATATATACACTAGCAATAAGTTCTAACTTGTCAAATGACAAATCCTATCGGTTTTATTGTGATTGGAAGGGCGATAAGCCTTATGTGTTTATTGTGTGATTCCTAATGTTGAGACATGCCTATAAAACTATCCTTGGATGCGCAACTTTACTTGGAAGACACTAAATGTGTCATCCTCCTCCTATACTATCTCTAATCTTAATATTAGCGCACATTTTAGTTGGCGTCAGGAGGGGTGTATAAATGACCCTTAAATCGCCACTACGTCCCAAGCCTCGACATCTTACTCTTACGTCATCAATTCTCTAATTCTTATTGTTTACACTCTTATCGAGGAGGTCTCATCGATGCTCTCAAAGGAGACCATTTCGTTAGGTCTATCATTTCTTGTGGGATGAGTTACTACTTCGTAGCCTCAGCTTTGGAAGTCTTTTGCTAAGAGTCCCAGAAAATTTTGCTATAAGGTTGACATCATGGTTAGGCTTATTTTACGTGCTAACCACACTTATATATATATATATTTTATGAAAATAATTTAGGATTACTCCAACCATCAATAACATAAAGTTCTTCTTAAAAGGTTAAGTGATACTCTCATCAGTATGCTCTATCACCAATTCTAGAGGATTTCTCCTCAATATGGCACATCTTAGCTAGTCAAAGGGTTTTGATTATCCCTATGCCCGTATTCCGTAGCATCTGTTTCTAGTGAAGGTTCAATGTTTGACTCTAGGGTCTTTGATCTTCCTTGTCCCAAGAATCTTGTCTTTCTAAAGACTTCGTTAACTAAAAAGGGACCACTTCTGCTTGAGATGGTCTTTTTAGCTCAGTAGTCTGGATTTTGTAAGCTTACTGCTCTAGCTAAGAATCTTATATTTGCTATCTTAAGTAGACATCTCTGTCTACTTGTTTTAAATTGGTTCTCTACATGTTGACGACTAAAGTTCATTTAACGACATGGCAGGCTGTGTTCTTAAAAGAACATATCTACCTACTTATCTTAAACTAGGCTCTCTAACTATTGATGACTAGATGTCATCGAGTCATATGATAGACTGTATTCTTTTGTTAAAAAATTCCTATTGGTTTCCCTTTGTTATGGTTACTTTATCGGAGTTTTGTAACTCTATTATAGGGGTTCAGACTTTGAACCATCTTGTAGTCTTCTCCTCTCTTATTTCTTAATCCGGTATATTAATGAATGTACATTGTCATTCTTATTCTTTTCTAATATCCTTGTGATGTTACTTACATCTCTTGGGTAAGTGGAAGCAACTTTGCTTTGTCAATCTCTACTTAACCTGATCTTAACTTCTTATAGGATGGTGTTTGACCGATTCACATAACTCATTTATTGTTTTATCTCTCTCTTCTTCTCTTTTTTTTTCCCAATATATATATACATATACTTTATCTATGGGTTGGGGAGGGGATCGTCTCATCTTGAGATTACTATTATGGAGTCTGTTTGGTTGGATACTAGTTTAGAAGTAATAACCCATAGACAGTCTGTGACATCTGGGAACTTCTTCTCTTATACTTGAACTTCTACTTATATCCAATTTCTTATAAGGATCTATGTGTTTATCCTTACCAAAATGATGATTCTATGGAATCTATTATTTTATCGTAATCTAAAAGGTTAAGTCCTTAATTGGTTCCTTATAGGCTTATTCATACATATTTATCATGCATTTCATGGCACTTATAAGCTATATCATGTTTATAATCCAAATAACAAACATCAATCATAACTTCATACATGTATCATGCATACACAACATATTTATAAACATATCATACATATGCATGTCATTCATATCACACTTTCACATGTCAAGCTTTCACATTCTACTCATTTTCATGTAATGCATATTCTTACCATACATATGCATAACGTTCATACTTTCATGTCATGAAGTTGCTATACATTTTTCTTCTGCTAGCAACTATTTCATATCATTTTCATAAGTCACATTGCATTCATAATGCATATAGTAATCATAATTCGTAGCATTCATACCTATAACAATCATACTTTCATATCATGAAATTGCTAAACCCATTCCTTGTTAGCAATCTTTGCATATCATAGACTGTTGTTGAGATCGAGACTTGACTCGCCTCTTGTGGGTCACATAACATGAAGTTCTTATTGTCAAAAACTTCTATTGTTCATACATAAATCTTATTTTGTATACTATATGTATACTTGTTCTATTGTATGGCGTGTCTCACTACTGGCCCTGTAGTGATACTATGCCTATTTATTCTTTTACGTCATCTCTAAATTGGATATTGATGTCCTCGTTAATGGTCCAAGCTAGAAATTCTTCCTGACTAAGTGCTCATTCATGCTATGAAGAAATGTCTGAATATCCTTGCTTTTGGTGGTAATTCTTTGAGGAGGACTGCGTTCTTGCATACCTTGCGTGTCCTATTTGTGACTTCTTTTATTCTCGTGGCAAAGTGTAGAATGTTGTCTATCTCTACATGTTGAATCAGCTTTTGTGAGGATTCGCTTGAATGCTGTATGAGGGGTAGTTTTGGCCATGGGTTGGTAATTAAGCTGTGAAGAACTTGCGATTTCTTTCCTTTTCTAAGACGTAACCACCTTGATTGTAGCTCCATATTTAATATACTGGAATGAGGGATAAAATACAAATAAAAAGCAAGTTTTGAGGGAGAGAAGAAAGAAATTTAGAAAATGACTATTTTTGTTATTTTTAAAATTTTTAATTTTATTTATTTTTTTATTTTTTTTAATATAGTAGTTAAAAAGTTTGCGTTAAAATTGATGAAATTTATTAATCATTTTTGAAATCCGAAGGAGTTTCTATGGAACCTCTAGATCCTCTATCGACTTATCAATCTACCAATTCAATGGTTGTAAATCCAAATATTCTCGCTTATATTGTACTTTGAGTGTCGACCATCTCTAAGCATTGGTTCTTGCGTTCACGTGATTCCAAGAGTTGTCCTGCTTGCTTAGGAAGTTGGCGCCCAATACCATTTCCCGTGATTTGAGGCGTTGTGATGACTAAGCTTGACGTTGGACCATGAGAGGGCATCTAAAATCGTGTTTGCATATCGATAACTTGATTGCCATTACATAAAAAAAAAATCGACACCTATCATTTAGCGTAACTTATCTTAACATTTAATTAACATAACTTACTTGGACTGAGGCGAAGCAAGGGCGTGACAACGTGAAGTAGGATGGCAGGATACTAACTTTGATACCAACTGTGACGACCCTCCTTACGTAGCCATCACTTAACGTAACGTGATCATGAACTTAAACATACTTAAGAATAAGGTAGAGAAATTTCAGAGCAAATTTTTTTTTTTTAAATGGATTCTCGCTATAGAATCTGTCACATGAAACCTCAAAGGAAGTAATAATTGTTTTTCCATAACAAATGAATTCTTGATAGTAAAGAATTCTCAACATGTAACCTTAAAATATATAATAATCATTTCTCAAAACTTAATTGTATAAACCTAACATAATACATAATTTCTCAAACGTGATAATAACGTAATAATAATTACTACGTTTTAACATAATTATAATTTCCAAAAGCATGATCCTTTACATAACTCATAACATTAATTTCTTGAAATATAATCATAGTAATTTCCTTAAACTTTTCTTTTTAAACATAAGGATAATTATTTAGCAACTATTACTTTAAAGACATTTCTTAATTTAAATAAAACTATTTTCAAAACAATTTTAAATTAAATATTAAAATAAAATCCCATTTAAATGTTCTTTAAAACTTTCTTAACAATTATTTAAATATTTTACTTATAATTTTAACGTCTTAAAAATAACATATTATTTTCTTAAAAGTAAACCTTCTTAAAGTAACCAAAACATAATTACTTATAACTTAAACTTTTAAGTTTAAGATACTAATTTCTTAAAACTTTTCTTTTAAACTTTTATAATAATTTCATAAAAACATATCCATAAAATTCATTTCTTAGCATAACGTAAAACTCCCATAATCCTTTGTAATTCCAAATAAACTTATAATTTTTCTTTCTTAAAAATTTCGTGCATTTGTTGCATTGTTTATTTGAACATTTTTAAATCTTGAAATCCTCGAGACTAAGGTTGCGTAATCACGATCTCGATTTTTAAAACATGATTAGGTAATTTTAATTACTATTTATGCGTACATAACTTTTGCAAACTAAAGACATACATAATTTCATAAATAAAAACATGCATAAATTTGTAAACTAAATGAAGTGAAAATAATACTTTGTATAAGCGGTATCCATTCCCATCTTCACTATTCGTCCGCCGCTCACCACTGCCCATCAAGTGCCGCTGACAGATTTTCTTACCTACAGTATGAATATACTTAAATGAGCTTTTGCTCAACAAGTAGGAAATTAGTCTCGTAAAACATAATTAAAAATCATTTTTATAAAAATATGCATGAGCATTTTATGCTTGCTTATCAAGTTGATTTATGCTTAATTATTTAAACTGTATCTTATCTTCTTACTTTGGGCCTGAGTGATCGTACCGGTTGCGCACAAGTCTTGGGAAGTATCGTGAGGTCCCAACGACACCAAGATCATTCATTACTTTAACATGGAGCCTTCCCGTGGGTCGGGAGGTTTGTACGACACCCTTAACTTGTGTTATAAGTTTCACTTGTCTTATTATGTGTATGCAGTATGACTTATCACTACATGATATCACAATTTCGTAATTCATAAATCGTGAATCATAATCATACTTGACATGAAAGTGGTTAAACAATATATTTTAAAATTGCATACATCACACCTTAATCATATCACATCATCATAGCATTTCACATCATGTCATGATATAACATATCACATCATAACATATAACAGTGCAACAAATCACTGATCATGCATTTTCATAAATTTTATGAAAATATTTAAAATTAATTTATTTTTAAAAAACTATTCATACTGTAGACGAGATTCCTACTTACCTGGACTTTAAGCTGAGCGGGTCTAGTTACATCTTGTTGTATCTACAGTCTACATAACATCCTCAAAAATGCTCCTCGAGTGGTTGTGGATGGCTAGGAATGCTCCATAGAGATTTATTATTGCTAAAAACATCATTCTAGACTCCGTTACTGCATTTTGAGTCGTCTCGATTCGCGTGCAGTTGGTACCAGATGATTTTCATCAGAGTAAAATTACCTCGAATGGAGGGCACCATCATGTTCAAAGCGTCGAAACAAGTCAGGAGGCGGTCTCGGATCATCGATTGGAGGTCCAGATCACAAAATTCCAAAGTCGTCGTTGACCGACTATTGACCGAGTTTGACCGGCTTTGACCGGATTCCGTTGGTGGCTAAGTTCAAGCCTACCCCCCCTAAATTGACCATTTTGAGTCCAATGGTGATGTCAATTTCACCTAATTCTATCTCTAACATAATAGGTTAGGCTCCACAATCTTGGTGAGAAATGGAGCCTCCGATCATGGCTTTCCGGCAAAGCTACCATGCAATTGAGTTGGGGCTTTTGTTACCCACTCGTTTATGAGTATTTCCCCTCAATTAGTTTGGGTTGAAGCCATCAGATTTGAAGAAATCGTGACCCTCCATGGCGGTAGATTGCACACGGCATTGGTGGCTTCGTTCTTCAGCGAAAGGTGGCGATTTCAAGCAATTAAGGCATGGGTTTTCTTCCTCTACACCCTCTGAATGATTTGGTGCCATTAATTTGGCACAATTTTGTGGGGAACAGTGAGATCCATCTCCCACGTGGTGGTTGGCGGCAATGCTCTCCGATCTCCGTCGTGTAGCTGTGGCTCATTGAAATTGATTGAGGGAAAAGATTCCCCATGGCAGTCTGAGGCTAATGACACCAAAGGGGTGCCTCAACTCCACCTAAAATAGTGGGGTCAAAGGTGGTGCGGTGGTGGCAAACAGGGGTAGATGGGCGGAGCACTTGGGTTTCTCCGCCACTTTGACCGGTACGTGTGGGTTCCTCCGGTGTCGTTTTGGGCGGCATGGCACACCGTTGGACTCGGCTCGACGAGAGGTTTCCATTGGTGCGGGAGGTGTCAAAAACGGACGCTAGAATCTTGACCGGATTTTGAGGAGAGAAAGAAAATGTAAAGAGAGAAAGAGTTGTTTTTTTTTTTTCATTTTCAGTTATATATAGGCACCATTATTGGTCTTTGATGCCTATATTGTGTCATGGTCGGTTTGATCACATTTGATCCGTAAACTTTAAATTTCTATAAACATAATTGTACTTGTAAAAATTGTAATTTATTTGCACTTTAAAGATAATCTCCTAAACTTTGAATTCTCTTATTACATTATTGTGTTACTAAAATATTCATATTGACATAAAAATCATTTTCATAAATTTATCCATACTATATGGATTTTATGATTTAATTTTAAAACAATAAACTTTGATATATTGGTCTTCAAAATCGATGATTAGCCATTTTCACAACTGTATCCATATATATATATATTTACATGTGTATATATATATATATATATATGTATTTATGTATTCTAAGAAGGATATTATGTATTTAAAACTTTGCTCAGTATAATTACTATTATTATTATTATCATTATCATCATTATTATTATTATTATTATTAACTTTTAAAACTTTAAAAATGTAATTTAAAACATATATATATTTTTTTCATTAAAAATTTTCATATTGTAAACTTCAAATTTCATTATAAAAACAATAGTTATAATTTTATAAAAGTTTTGTAAATTAAATTGACTATCTAAAGTCAATTTAATTTAAATTCCAATCTTAGCATAATTTCGTGCTTTACGGATTTAACCAAAACTATTTTTAGCAAAATTCGTTTATAGGTGCACATCCAAATTGTGGATGTTTTTAAACTTTCCTTAATCATCTTATGGGTTGACATTTGTCCGTTTGTGCTTTTGCATTTGTCTTAGAGGCTTAAGTAATCTTTGTGAATTCCATTAGCGTTCTTATAATAATAGTAATAATTAATATTTCTATGATAAATTTTACGCAGTTATTTACACTTGTAAGCAACTAACTGTAAATTTGTAGAACATCGTACATTCTTGTCATGCCTTGTGGCCTCGTAGAAAAAATCAACGTCAAACGTGCTTATTTAAGCCTTATGCTCACCATGTCTCAATTTATAGTACTGAGCTCATGATCACCATTGATCTAAGTTTCTCATATTAAACTGATATTATATAGGAAATTTCCACATAATCATAATAAGTTGAAAATTTCACTTTTTACCAAATAACATCATCTCTTGGCTCATGCATGAAATTAATAAATCATAAACTCTTGATTTAGCACATTAAATAATTATTTTTAATTATTTTAATGTACTATCATAACATTACATTATTACATGTTCCATAAATAAAGAACATAAATTT